>JASFDH010001425.1:0-14956 GCA_036937195.1 Nidularia pulvinata
ACATTTGTTCAACACTCCTCATACGTTCGTCCATCTCACGCATAACTTCTTCCCTGACTTCCGCTTCAATCGTGGCGGACCTCATTTCCGATTCAAACAGCTGAATGGAGTGGGAATGAGCAAACCCTACAAGAATCCTTCTCTTAAGAGGCTCACCTGCATACGAAGGTCTTCAATCTCCTGGAATAATTCGTCCACAAGAGAATTTCCTGAGTCATCATCGCCGCCTTCGTCGTCTTGCCCATCATTCGGCTCGTCCTCTATTTTATATAGTCAATGACGTGAAATATTATGTACTGCATATAATTCATACCTTCAAGGACTTCTAAAATAGCTTCATTTACTTTCCTTCCGCTCCCTGGACCGCCCATAGATATTGTCACTTTTCTCCTATACGGATTCGGAGCGACCTCTGGACCCTTTAATTTCAGTGGTCCAAGTTCTTTGATCTTGTTGCCTTGAAGCTTTCCTGGTCCAACGACCGGAACGCGTTGAATCGGAGCAGGGGCAGGCGTGATATAAACTTCTCGGGCAAGCGCTGCAAATTTCATGACATGAGAGTTCTCGTCGTATCCTGTGTCGTAAGGATTAACATTAACAATCATTACCTATAGACCTTATGAGAATCAAGAAGATAAATGTCAAAGAACTACTCACAGCACGTCCATCGCCAATGAAATAATCCATCAATGCCTCTGTTAGCTTGCTATGCCTAAATGGCACTACTGCCAACGTTCTCTTCACGTCTCGAGTATCCATGCGACCATCTTTGCCGGTACCATCCTGTGCGAGACTCACGGCGAGCTTACGCTGATTAGAACGCATAACTTCCATGCACTGGCCAAGGACCATGAGCGACTTGTTGATGTTACCCGCTTCCTTGAGCCTGTCTCCGGTAGTATGGGTATGTTTGGTACGCTCTGAGCCTGCAAGGTCGATGAGGGTGAGGCGAGAGATTTGAAGCGAGGTAGGATCCTAACAAGCAATTGGTGAGGTCAATATGTATCCTATTAAGCTCGTAAATCGGAAACTGCATACATCTCTCTCGCCCCTATGGCCGCGAACGACTTTGATAATGACCATACCATGACTTCTGCTGCTCTCTCGGTTGGCTAGTGTGCCAAAAACACGACGATGCAGTTGCCCTAGTTTCAGAAGCGCCTTGGCTTGTGAGGTGCTATGCACACGAAATTGACGCAGACCAGCAATATATTTGCCAGGCGATTCGGAATCCACATTGTCGGACGGAGGGGAAGGTTTCAAACGTAGAGCCTGACGAGTCAATAGGAGAGATTTTGCACCAGTAGCACCAGCAATAGTCCCATCGATTCTGATGTTCGAGTCATCTTTTACAGACTCGAGTAGATCATAGACTTTCTCGTTGTAAACCTCTGCATATGAAAGCCATATTGTATATTCATAGTTACGATCGACCTTGATGACAGTTGGATCGATATCAAATTCGGGCTCAGCACTGTCCAAATGTTCACCGAGCACTTCAGCAATTGTAGGCTCAGTCATGATTTGGGGTGGTTTTGAATCGGTGGGGTCTGCGGGCTCAATGCCGTAGAGACGAACTGGTCGATACTATATCACACGTAAGAAGAATGTAAAACAGGAGAAGGCATTCATAACTCACCCTCCCGTCACCATGCAGTCCTTCAATGCTATTGAATATCACATCCAAGGTCCTTGGCAGAATGCCAGCAGCGCCTTCTTCTGATCCACCTTGGACGGTATAGGTCTTCCCAGAGTTGGTGACTCCATAGGTAAATAGGAGACCATTCTGGCCTTGAAGCACATCGTTCACCAGTGGCAGCGTGGTCTTTGTGAAAAAATTGGACTGGTTTGTATTGGGTGGGAAGACGTGCGAAAAGGTGTAAGTAGATGATTGCGGCACAGCAGAAGGTCGGAAACGTGAACGGTTGTTCTGAGGGTCCTGTGGATCCGTCATTCTCACTGAGGTGTCAGAGAGTGGGGTCAAGTAGGGCATGGAGGTAGGTTCCACTTCGCCCAAGTGAGGCCGTATTCTGAGATATGCCTATCGGGATTTCAGTAACATGCCAACACATCGAGAATATGTATGATTCACCATGATTGGCTCGCGATCTGCAGCTGAGGATCCATTGGGTTGTTTGCCAACTTCCCGGGGTGCCGCTGCTGGTTTTGCCTTGGATTTGGTATCTGAAGCTGAAATCTCAATGTCTTTGTTCACAAGTGGTTTGCGAGCTGCGAGCTTCTTCGCTACAGTGGCACCTGGAGCAGATGTAGGTGGAGTGGCTGCTTTCGTCGCCGTTGCTGTTCTCCTGGTCGTTCTTGTGGTCGTTGGAATGGCACTGGATGTCGTTGCCTTGACGCGAGACGATGCCCTCGTCGCTGGCTGAGCCTTTCCTGACATGATGATGAGAAAAGGTCTTCGAATGAAATCGCTGAGCAAAACGTGGAGTATTGAAAGTTACAGTGTTCAAGCACTAGAATGAGGCGCGGTCATGGGACCGTTCTCTACAATAAGCTACAATAACGCGTCAATAGCTCCAAACAATCGCCATTATAAGCCATCATCGTTCATTCACTCTTCTTCCCGTCATTGCCGACAGATCACTCACTGTGTCTTCACCATGCCCAAGATCACCGTTAAGGCATCGAGCAGCACGGAGATGATTACGAAAATAGTGGCGTCCACGTCACGGCGCAGTGCAGGAACTCGCACAATATCAACGTCCTTAACTGCTGTCGGGGCAAGGAAACGAGGCTCTATTACCGACGCGTCCTCTGTTAGGTCAGTCGCAATTCTTTTGCTGTTGGTTATGATTAACTTACTTTACTCTAGCGCCAATGGATCCTCCGCAGATACCGCATCCCATGCTGAAGTCACAGCTAAAACCACTTCGAAAGTATCTACTTCATCCACACCCCAGCCACGACCAACCGCCAATATCGAAGCCGCTTTGGATTCGTTAGAGACAGATACCATGGGTACTTCCTGGAGGACTGCTCTTATGCCTGAATTTAAGAAAGGCTATTTTCGAAAGGTGAGATCTTGCCGTCTGTCATCCATATTCCAATATTTTAATTCATTCACAGCTGAAAGAATTTCTGGTATCAGAGCATACCTCTCATACGATATACCCTGAATGTGAGTTCGTGAAAATACTACTACATCAATACTGAAACTTTCCAAGTGCACAACATCTACTCGTGGTCAAGGCTGACTCACTTGAACGAAGTAAAGGTCATTATCCTCGGCCAGGTAATAATCAAAATATCGATGTCCCGAATCCTTACTAAATAACTGCAGGACCCTTATCACAACGTCGGACAAGCTCATGGTATGCCACCGAACTTGACGAAATTCAATGTTAGTGTATACTAACACAAACTATTGGAAGGCCTTTCCTTTTCTGTGCTTCCCCCGACGAAGCCACCCGGGTCTTTGAAGAACATTTATAAGCAGTTATCAGTTGATATTCCAGGATTTATTACTCCCTCTTCTGGGTATGTTCATGCCAACAAGTTTCCTCGTTTCTGTGCACCTATGAAATCGTGCTGACACGGAATATAGAGACCTGAGTTCTATCGCTAGGCAAGGCGTTCTCTGGCTCAACACTAGTCTCACAGTTCGCGCCCATAAAGCTGCATCACACGCAAATAAGGGCTGGGAAACCTTCACGGCGCAAGTGATACGTGGCGTTATGCAAAGAGAAAATAGTCAGTATACAGGAATAGTGTTCATGGCTTGGGGTCTGCCGGCACAGAAAACTTGTGCCAAGATAGGCATTGATCAGGTGTGCTAGTCGCAAATGCTTTGAGATTAACTTTTCACTTACGCATCGTAAAATTCTTTCTTTATGCAGAAGAAACACCTTCTATTGCAGTAAGTTCTAGCTCTATCACTTGCGCTGTTCTTCCTTAAAATTCATTGTTCCAGATCGCCGCACCCATCTCCTCTCTCGGCGCATAGAGGATTCCTCGGGAATGGTCATTTTCGTCTAGCAAATGAATGGCTGAAGGAAAAATATGGCGACGAGGCACAAATTGACTGGACTGTTCTGAATCCAGCCTAGGAAGGTGTATGTACTTGCATTATATTATATTTATTTGTCATAGATTAGGTCAATATCTAATATATGTTGGGGATAAATAATACATATTGTGCAATCGAAGTGACTATGTATATACTGCTTCCGAGCCAGTTTTACATTGGTAGCGCCACTGTCGAAAAAAAGCAGATGTGTTACGCTGGGCCTAACATCCGTTAGTTATTGCTCTAACATGGTCTACTTTCGACGAACCATTTCCCATGGACTGGGAAGGCGTCAACATGTCCAATGGCTTCCACTGCACCGTCATCTTTAATTGGCCTCCAGCACTTCCGCTCAATGGCCACCACACTTGATGATCTTTGGCTTCCGAGAGATCGCTCAGTGGAATCGAGACATAGCCGAGTGTATGATCTGGAAAACCAATATCCACCACTTTCACCACGATGAATGTAGATCTTTTGTCCAAGCAAATAAACTCGTGCATCGAGCTCCAATGTGGATCGCTGGACTGAGATGTCGGAGTCACAAATAATGCCATGCTATGCCAGTCAAGATAAAGCTTGGCCACTAGCGACCTAGTCAAAGACTTCTTGGAATGTAATCCCTTCGCCTCATGAAGCGTCACCGCTGCTATTCCCGCAGCTACATAATTATATTAGCATCAATATAGATATAAACGAAAAATCTCGCTCACTGCTAGGTATTCCGATATCAGGCTGTAGCGCAGGATAATAGAAAACATCGAATAACACTTCTCCCCTCGAGCTATTTTTTCGCCTGATTACAGCTTCGCCGCCCACTTTCTCCCCATCTCCTCTAAGCGCGGAAAGGGAAAATGCAGCACTACCGAGGAATTTGCGTCTCCAATATCTTTTACAGCTAAAAACGTCGAAATATAGAATATCGTCCAAGGAATATACGAGGGCAAAATGAGTCTCCGAAACCCAATTCGGATCGTATCTATGTCCAGCTGTCAATCAGTCGGTATCCGGAAGCTTCATCACTCGCAGCACATACGTGTGGTGTTGCTGAGAGGTCTTTTCCAAGTCCCCTCTGTTGCTTGCACGAATCACCACGAATGGATTTGGGGATGTAATAGTTGAAATTCCATGGTTGCGCACAATATGAGCAGATTGAATAACAATTCGTACAGCGCCGATTGCTTCTGTCGCAGAACTATTCTGAGAGAAAGATGGACTAGTACACCAAAATGCTGATATCAGGCCCTTCATTATAGAAAGAGAGTCAAAAATCTGAAAACAGTGTGGTCTGCAGAAACCCGGCCTGATTTTAGTGGTCATCATGACTTTTCAGTGCGGGCCTGGATTCGGGAGAGGAAGAGTTAAGAAGAGTAGCTTCATGGGGCAAGAGAAAATGTGATCCATCGAGTCACCAGAAACTGCGAGTGAACCTGTTGGCTAACGCGAGGTGTATTCAAGGTGCATCCGTTCAACTTTGTTGCGGTGACGGTCGTCGTGTTCAACGCGTTTCCGCTGGCTGGCCGGGCCGAAACATTGTTTCAGTATTTACATGTATTGAATTCGAAAGGGTTTCTATGTCTTTATTTGTATTTTATGATGAATAATGTAAGTCTTGAGACATGCGATTGAGCCGACTCGGATACATTAAAGCAAATCCTCGTATATGATTCCTACCCCGGACTTGTCCCATCTTACCAGCAAGGATTATGAAGACGTGTATGAACCAGCAGGTGCATTGCGTTCTTGCGCTACTATGGATTCTTTGTGTAGATTCTGATGTTATTCATAGAGGACACATTTCTTCTTCTCGATGCTCTGGAAACCGATAAAGATATTTTAAAGCGTTCTCACCCTCAAGTTTGCCTTGAAATAGGGTACATCATATCGTTCATGTACTATTAGTCTCTACTTATATTTCTTCAGATCAGGTTCAGGGTGTGTTTCCACTTTTGTGGGGAAAATACTCGGGCCGTCCGTGCGTGCGTTTCTCATACTGTGCTTTCTGGACTGTGGCGGCCAACATGCTGTTTAGTCTATCTATGCACAGACATAAACTTAAAGGCTTGCGAAAGTACCTTGAAAACCGGAGTGCAAAATAACGTGAGTATTGAATTTCTGAACTCCAATCTCCCTTCTGATCTGGTGCAGGTCATGCTTGATCCAATACATACGTACCTTTCAGGTCCACTTAGCAATCGCCTAAGGAATAATGTTGATATAATTGTGTTCAACCCACCATATGTGCCGACTTCTGAAATGGAAGCCGTAGTAGCTCAAGACTCTGGGAATATTGCTGGAGCGTGGGCTGGAGGTTTCAATGGGATGCAGGTGACAGACATATTTCTGGAACAGATCAAAGTACGTACAAAGTAGGGGTCTTTTAATTGTTCCTCATTATGGGGACTAGGACCTACTTTCCCCTACAGGTAGATTCTACCTCGTTGCGTTGAAGCAGAACGACATCTCTGGCATTCGGCAAAAAATGCAGGACATTCATAGTCTTAAAAGCGACGTGAGTCGCTCATATATAAAAGCTACACGTGTACTCAAGCGGTTTCAGATCGTCCTGCAGCGCCGTGCTGGAAGAGAATATTTATTCATACTTCGCTTTGTGCATGAGAATACTACGTTATATTGATTCAATCCGTGCTATCTCGTACGTAGGGGTCGTGTAAGTTACGCAAATATACTAATTGTGAAGGCAGTGAAGTTATTCAAAGCGTGTACTTTATGTAGAAGGTGAGTAGGTAACGTTAAGTCCAGGAGCGAAAGGATCGACAGAAAATTTGTGCATAGAAGTGTCTATTAAATCAATCGTGAGCATTACTCGTCTTGTTCCGCACCAGGTCGACGCCCTCTGAGACTAAACCGAGAAGGACTGGCAATTGACATGGTTCTTGATACGTGCTCTCCCGAAGACGTAGAGCTGCTGCTGCTTGTAGGGTTTGTGGTTGCATCAAATTCAAGTCGCACCCGCAATTGGCCTGCAGGACGCAGTTCCAAAAACACATCAGCTGATGATATACCGTGAGGTTGGACGTGTCTCCAGATCTAAAATTCTGTGTCAGACCTATTACACTGCAACCTGTTGAAGCCATGAGCTTACATCGACGTCACCTTCACCCATCACTTTATCTTTGCCTATTGTCTTATGGTCATGGATCCAAGTGTGCAACTTCGGTGTAAGGGCGGAGGCTGAGAAAATGAATGACTCGTTCCTAAAACATCCAGCAAAATACTAAACGGCATGTTAGAGGCATGGATGATATGGTCACTCACCATTCGGGGGTAGTAGTCTTGCCCGTGTGCTTTGTTTTGAACTCTTTATCTCCAAGGCGCACGGTAACATAAGGCTTGCTGTCGTGCTGAGACAGATCTTTGGCACCCATCACTGTGACCCGCAGTGTCCCAGCTTGTTGTGTTGCTCCATGTTCAGTATCCGAGGTCGAGTAAGCGGACGGGAAGCTGGCACCCTTTCCCTCCATGTTGTCGGATGCACCGACTGGCTGAGAGGCTTGCCCAGTAGGGACATCCTGGATTATTGGCAGCTCTTCTTGATCGTGGCCGCCCTTCTTGAACACCCCAGTTACGCCGTGGAAAACGCCCTTGCCAGCAACGATCGGAAGCCCTCCTATTTGAGTCATGGCCCGTCCTGTAGTCGAGAATGTCGAAGTATTCTTCCTGGACTTAGCAATGATTGCAGGCTGGAATAAGAATCGCACTCGAATTTCGCCCTTTTCGCCGTGCTTCGTAGAGACCAGCTTTAATGTATGAACTTCCGACTGGAAGGGTTCAATATTCAAGACATCAATCTTGGCTGTTCCAAGGCTCTTTGCTTGTTCAATTTGATTCCAATCAAAGATTTCGATTGAGAAATCAGCCCTGACCCGGGAAGGCTGATGAAGCAGTTAATGAATTTGTGTATCGTACAGTCACTTAATGTAAAACTTACGATTGTAACCTCGAAATCCTCATTCCATTCTGGAGTGAGCGTTTTCTTCTTCGTCTGGGACTTGAAAACTTTCTGTCCGTTGAGTGTGAAGACAGCGAACGGATCAGATTTGCCTAAGCGGAAAATTGAGGTCAATAGTTTCTAGTATAAAAAGTAACGCACCTCCTCTGTCAACCCCACGGATTTCACTACCGTCCAACAGCTGAACACGGAGTATCCCTTGGTCTGCAGCAGCTTAGAACGTTCATTATGCAACAACTAGATAGGTCACATACTGTTAACACTTTCCCTGGCTTCCAGCTTGACAGAAACCGGAATATAGCGAGCTTCAATCTCGACTGTTGAGGTCGACTTCTCATCTTGATCATGAAGAGTATAAGTTTGGGGTCCATCCTAATAAATGTCTCAGCGTCTGTCGAGCAAGATATGATATCAATCGAGAATACCAGAGATGCCTGAAGGAATGCTTTGGCGTCACCCTTCCACTCGGCAATGATGTCGTCCTTTTCACCCTCGTCGGCCTCGTTCAAGCGCAACCACACCTGTCCAAAGTCGATTTCTTTCACAAATCCTTCTCCAACACAGTCCCATTGAGCGTTTGAACTCCTGGATTTCACAGTGCTAAAGCAAGGCCAATATCCGTCGTCAAGCAGAACTTCGAGGCGCGATTTCTTCGCAAGCTTTCCAGAAATAACGTTGAACACAATGATGCCCGATTCTGTAAACAGCATAAGAAATAAAATAAAGTAACAGAATATCCATTAGCGCACGTTGAGATAACAGCTCATCGGTGGACATTTCCACGCCTGTCTCTGCTGTTTCACCTTCATGGGAAATGCTGGTACGAGCTGTCTCGGCCTTGTCGCTAGTAGTTCTCGTGGAACTAGACGTCGTGTCTGTGCGGGCGGTCTCCGTCGACTTCACCTTACGCGGCTTGACAGTAACACCCCTAGGAATGGCCTCGTTCTCCATCTCCGAAGAGGACATCGACGATCCATCACCAACAACGCCTTCTTCGTGATCTTCAGCAGCTCCCACTAAGCGTTGCGCCTGGCTATCATGAGAATCGAACTTGACGCCTTTCAGAGCAAGTGCTGGAATAAATTCGGCTGTATAGTGAAGATGGCCCTTGTAAGAGTTGCCCTTCTCGAGACGTATGGGGTCGGCAGCAGTCTTCTTGCCAGTTGACTTGTACGGGTAGTGATGATCATCGGACTTTTCAGCAAGATCAGAGACATTCAGCTCAACTGAGCCAAGCGAGCGGTCCTGGGTTGAAAAATAATAAGGTATTGTTGTAAATTTCTATAACAAAATCTCTTACTCTAGTCAAGTGTTGGTAATCCATGACCTCAAGCATGAGGCTCTGCGATAAAATAAGTCAGAGATACAGACAAAGAATCAGACACAAGAATGCTGACCTCCTTCAAAGTATGCACTGGATACAGTATTAGCCAAATAAAATCACGAGTGGCTAATAACTTACCAGGGATATAGATGATTTCATCCCATACGGGATTTAAGTCTGGCAGCATCTGTCAACAGAGAACCAAATGAATGATCATGTGCCACGCACTGTTGTTAATAACTTCTGTCCTTCCTTTAGTGACGTTCTTGACCTGTACTCGCACATAAGGGTCGCTCTGGAGAATTGGGTTAGTCACATCTCATGGTGATAGATAAAAATAATGCTTACCTTGCCTCCCAATGTAGCTTCGACATTCCTAAACATGCTGTAAGTAGCAGAATAGATGTCAGAGTAAGATTGTACGCACTTGACGTCTGTTGCTTTGTCCAATAGCAATCTAATTACACCGATTGGAGGTGTGTATTGCTCAGAGCCGTGGAGGCTTCCAGCCATGCTCAACGGTTTCCACTGGGCGGATATCCTTACTTTCCCTGTCTTGCATCCGCTCAAGGGGAACCAATCCCTGCCAGCTTCGCCCATAGAGCTCAGCAAGTCCGTGAGCTTGATTGACATATATCCAACAACCGGATCTTTGAGGAAGTCGCGATCATCGATGACTTTGAGAGTGACAACGGCTGTCTCCTTATTCGCACAGAGGTACTCGTAAGGGGCTTCCCACACTGGGTTGTTAGTGTGCTTAGGACGTGGTGTGCTGAAGACTGATTTGGCCGAATCTCCTAGATACACCTTCGTAAACGGATTCAATTCACCAGAGAGTGATTTGCTAGAGTCAAGATCTTTAGCTTGATGTACCACAAGGCGAACGATGCCAACAGCTGCAGGAAGTCACGCGGGACTCAGTATCGCTCGTGAGAAAGAGAAACTGCGACATACTGCTATCAATTACATCCTCCTTGCCAGGCTCGGGCTCCAACACCGGATAGTACGATACATCATATCGCAGTTCACCTTTCTCCTTGCCGTCTTTCAAAAGCGGGGATGCAATGCCTTCTTGAGTGGAGTCCTCCAACAAGCGCGAAAGGTCGAAAGTAGCAGAACTGAGCTTGGTGTTTTTTCGATGATCGTTGTAGTCGTAAAGGTCTAAAATGAGTGATTCATTGAGCGAATTGATCAGGAGATACTTGGTCTCAATCCATGTCGGGTTGTAGCTATATAAAAAACGCGTTAAATATGAACATTATGGTGAATAACAGAGTAGAACTGACGTGTCTTGCTGGTGTTTGGTGCGAGCCAGTTCAGCACGGTTGTTGATTGAAAGGCTAACGTAAGGATCAGGAGTTCCTCCACCGATCTTTGTGCCCTTCACACCACGAGCCGAGTGCACGGTAACTTGAATAACGCCAACAGCAGCATCGAGTGGCTTGCCGGAAAGCATCTGCTCAAGATTCAGAGAGAAAACGTTCGGATCGTACATCATGGGACCCAAGGTACCGTGGGTCATGTCACGAATGAATGTGGACAGTCCAGGAATCTACGGTAAAGTGAGAACGTAAGTCACCAAGAAAATAAGAAACTGCACTCACATTGGCAATATCCAGCCCGAAAGTTTCACCGCCCAGAGGTTTAAGGACGTAATCGATTACGGGCTTCTCCAAAAAGCTTATATCGACGACTTGAACATGAGGGAAGTTGGACATGAGTTTCATGCGAACTCTCATTAGGCCACTAAACGTGATATCTTCGAGCAGAATCGGCATTGCAGCTGTTGCCAGACCCTTACCGACACGAATTTCCAGCACAATCTTGGGATTGACTTTTTTGGCGACTTGACGAGGGGTCAAATCGGTGATGTCATTTGGAGTGAAAGAGATGCCCCAGTCCATCATGACGACGTCGTCCTCTGTCTTGGGGAACGTTCGGACTTGATCAATGCGGGGAGCCTTTGTGCCAAGGGTGAATGTAGTCATACGGAGGGAATCCAGGAATGCCGGTGTATTCGTGCTGAGAACTTGTTCAACGGACGCGATAACCGTAGCGGAAAGAACAGGTTCATAAATGAGCCAGAAGCGGTCGAGGAAGTTGTTGAGCCAGTCGGCAGACTCGTGCTCGGACGCGAGACGCGTCTTGACCAGTTCGCGCTGAATATCGTCACGTGCATGGCGTCTAACGCGTTGCATCGAAGTGCTATAATAAGTGTTGCAGAACGCAAGAACGATAAACAGCCAACCCCAGCCAAAGTGAAACCGAGTAAGGAAGTGAGAAGCGAAGACAGCCTGTGAAAATATTTTTAGCGACATATTTTTAGGCAGCGGAAAAGTTTGATCATTGACAGAACGGAGGACTCACAAAGACGATGAGAGCTGCATTATGATACCAGGCACCATAGTACTGCTCAGCAAGAAACATGTCAAGAACACCCTTATCCTTTTCTTCCCCTTCAGGAAGAGGAGCAGCATCGATGCCGGATACTTGGCGCCATCCTATGCGATACCAGTCCGGAATAGCCGGTGCAGTTGTTGATGGCATTGCACCAGGAACTTTTGCCGCCTCGTCTTGGACCTCTTCAGCGGACTGCGTAGTGCCAGTTGCTGTGACCTTGGGTTTCCCTCCATCGTGGTCTTCGACTGTGATAGTCGGCACGACGACTGAAGCTCCCGTATCAATTTGTACCTCTACGTTGGTCGCAACGTCAGACTCCGCAGTAATATGAACAAGGGGGTGCAACAACATACGCTTCTCGCTTGACTCTTTGTCTTTCTCCTTGACACTTTTCAGCTGATCCCTGGCTTTGCCGGCAGATGCAGCTTTCTCTGAGGGGGATGCATTCGCATCGAACGAGTGAACGGGGACTCGCCCCTTTTCAGAGTCTTTCTTAATAATGTGGTCGACCTCGGCGTGGCCATTTGAGGCAGCGCCATTCGTCGCCATAACGCGGCAGGGGAAAAGAGGAGAGGAAGAGGGAGGTGATGTAAAGTAGAACAAGAAGTGGAGGTAGGGAGCGTACACGCTATTTGCGCACACCTGTTGACGCACTGGCAATTTGAGATGTAATTTGAGCCTGATGTCACTGCCCGTTTGGCCAATTTTGGATGTGACGCCACAGTCACAGTCGGAATTATACGTTTGTGCCTGGACCGCTTCGGTGCTTCTGTTCCCATACGGCAAAACTACTTCGGTCATTCCGCAATAGCCGCAACGTCATACGTTCGCCCAGTGAGCTCGTCCATGGAGCCTCATCCTCAGCCAAGTTTCAATTATCTGAAGACAACTCAGCAACCATAAGCTTTCGCAAGGATACACAGCAACACACAGCTTGTATCGTCACGGCACTGCTAGTGCGAATAAGATAAAAATAATGTACGATCTATCTCCTTGCACTGACCAGCGTCATCTGCAGTCATAGAGAAAGTGTCTGGACTCTCCTCCCACCGTTCAACGTGTGGTCTGGGTGCCCATTAGCAAGTGTGGGGGAGATACGCCACTTACCGGCCATGCGCTGTGATGCATCATGGATGGTTCCATTCTAGTCCTTAAGCATCGAGATGGGGGGAAGATCGAGATGTCAAATACGGCGTGTCTAAAGTCTAGCGTTATTGTGTGACTGTGTTACATCTCAGTGTGCTCGTATTTGGCAACATCATCTGTCCGGTGCCGGGTTCCGTCGCGGCATGTCGATTGGCGGCTTGAATTCGAAAGGTGTAACTCTGGTGTACCCTGCGTATTGTCACCATTCCCGCCAGGTCTGTCTGTTACCTGACTCTGTTGTTCCGTGTCTGTAGGCTGAAGGGGCTCGGACTTGCGCGAGATATTGCCAGCTGGCCTCCACGTTGATGATATGACCGCACCCGGTACACCATCGTCTCTTCGCGACCTCTACATCGACCCTTCCTCAGCTTGGGCCTTTGCACCCCCAGTGGGCGCTCCTCCTCCTCCAAACACTACGCTGGCGACCGAGACTCCTTCTGGATCTTCCTACCAATGGTCGACCCGGCCATCTCATAACTCTATCTTTGATCTCTCTCCCTCGCTGGATCTCTCAGAACCGTCGGGTGTCAATGCCACCCAGCTTCTCAAGGCCCTGGTGGCTTCTGCGGTACTGCAGTACTCGAGTACAGCTCTTGTAATGCCTTGGGAAGTGGGCACGCTGCTACTTCAAGTTCAGTGGGTGCCCCGAGACGCGGGCGAACTTGAACCGGAGACGGAAATTACAGAGGAAGACCATGACGATGCGGTGTGTCGTATTTCATCAATTTTCGGATTTTTTTTACTTACTAGAACCCTCCATAGCTCAGTGAATCTTCAAACGACAACGATTCCTATTTCCACGATCCCACCATTACACCCCAAACCCGTTATGCTCCCCCAAGAACAGATGATCAAGGTTACGTCATCCGTCGATCTGTACTGGAGGAAGGTACACGACCAGAGTACATCATTCCTGTAGGAAGCGCAGACGGAGTGTGGGGAATGATGAAGAGGGTAGTGCGATTCCGAGGAGAGGGTTGGTTAGCCCTGTGGAAAGGTGAATACACTCAAGCGTATTCCCGTGCAAAAGCTAATATTCATATGACAAGGTCTTCTAACTTCATGCGTAACGGAGATGTTGTCTTCGACAGTCCAGCCTCTCATCAATGGCCTCCTGCAATCCATCTTCTTCCCATCATTGTCGCCATATCACCAACCACCCATCCTCCTTCCAGTCGTCTCTCATGTTATCACGGGCTTCCTGCTTTCTCCCCTGGATCTCATCCGCACGCGTCTGATAGTCCAATCCTTGTCAACCCGTTACCGAAGATATTCGGGCCCTATAGACGCGCTCTCCCAAATTCTTCGCGATGAAGGTGGCCTCCGTGGAATATATCTCCATCCACACCTACTTATCCCCACTCTTATTGATAATGCCCTACGGCCCATTGTGTCTTTGGCTCTCCCTGGCATTGTGGCCTCATACTTCGGGGCGCACATTTCGTTGGAAACGCATCCCCTCTCATGGGGCGTTGCAGAGCTGGGCGGCAGCTGCATTGGACTCCTTGCTACCCTCCCCTTCGAGACCGTGCGGAGACGCTTACAGGTTCAGACCCGTGGCTCCGCGAAGCCTATCAAAGGCTGCGTCGAATTGCGGCCCGCACCATATAACGGGATGGTTGACACATTCTGGCACATCTTGACTGAGGAGCGGTCAGACCTGCCTATTACAAGACGCCCAATGCGCAGGCGGTCGAGCACGTCGAAAGGGAAAGAGCGAGAGGAGGTGCCAAAGCCGGACGAAGACTACGAGAGTCAGAGCTGGTTCAAAAATACCGGCATAGGACAGCTCTATCGGGGGTTAGGTATGAGGCTTGGGGCCGGTATCATTGTGTTTGTGATCGCCGTGTTCACAGGAGGAGAGGAGGCAGACGGTGGATGGGCTGAGATATGAGATCACATACTTGCACTGTTTCTACATATCCATACTGTTATATTGACTAAGTAATACGGATGAGTGGAGGTCGAAGCCAATTCGAAGTTCCTTGACTGAATCTGACGCCGGGGATAGGAGGCCCAAATGCCGGCGACTAACGGCGTGACGCGTTCGCGCGGTGCGCCACGTGGATGGGTGGATCGCGATTCGCTG
>JASFDH010001426.1:507-14952 GCA_036937195.1 Nidularia pulvinata
CCGCCGGCCCCCCCCCCCCCCCCCCCCCCCGGCCGCGGGCTTGTCATTGTAGTTGGAGCTGATCGTGGCTTTCGGACTTGTGTGTGGTGTCCTGCAATGGCTTACAGCGTGAGGCAATGGAGGGCGGTATGCTAGGAACATAGGTATCCTCGCTCTGGCAGGAGAACGAGTCGTCTGGGCAACAGAAGGCATCTTTGCTCTGGCAACCAGAGGAAAAGTCAATTCTTGCTGGGCAGAGTGATTTTGTGGAGGTAGGGGGGGGGGCAGTTTTGTAGTAGACAAGATTCAACGTAAGCAGTGGGGATGATTTCATGGTGAGCGTAGCACTTACCTGGTGGATGGGGGAGTTTGCAGTGGGCAGGGCAATGTTGCAGTGGTGGTGGTGGCTATTTTTCGGAGTGGTGGTGACCCATCCTCGGAGTGGTGGGTGCACGTCGCAATACTTGCATTCGCAGGGCTGGTTTTGGTGGTCGGAAGTTGAGTGTAGTGGTTATAGCATATGTGCTGCCCGCTGTCAGTGCTGTGGATAGGTGAGAGCAGATTAGAGGGTATCAGGGACGTCGTGCACTGCTACATACCTTTGCCCTGCTCCTTTGCTCTTTATTCTCCCACCCCAGCATTGCATTTGTCGTTGTTGTCGTTGTTGTTGTCATCATCATTGTTGTTGTCGTTGTCGCTATCGTGGATGTTGTTGCTGTTGTTAACGTTGTTGTTGGTGTCGTCGTTGTCGTCACTGTTGCTGTTCGCAGGGGCAGCAGTGACGTGGCAGCTGCAATGGTGGGACGATGGGAGGGGCATGGGGAAGAATAGCAAACAGAAGTGACATGTCACTAACAAGTCACATGTCATGAATCAACAATAGTAGTGGGCTGTAAAGGTATTAGCCATTATGTAAGTATTGATATGAATAAGCTATTAAATATAAATATGTAGCTATTATACATAGCGTAATAGTCAAGTTGTTTAGTGTGATTAATATATGTATGGATAAAGTACATGTGGTTGCGAGTTCAATCCTTAATGACTACATTTTTTTTTTCCTTATTAAGATAACAATGAGTTGTCTAACACAGCTGTTTGGAGTCTGAGCAGATTAAGTCCTTGCTCTGTCTGAGTGCTCCTAGTGATTTTCTAGGATTGACTCAAACTATGCTAGGACTAGGAGTGTCTCTTACAGCCAAAATGGCTGATAGATTTAATCCTAAGACTCTGAGGACTCCTAGAAGACTCCTAGCAGACTCCTAGGACTCCATGCAGACTCCGTGTGGAATAGGTGGCCAAGAGTAAAGACCTCATAAGAATGGCAATCAGTCCACCAATATCAAAACTACATGTTCTAATGATATTAACAACAAGCTTCAATGCTGCACCTACAGAGCAATGCTCACATCACTCCTTATGTGCTTGCATTTCAGCTTGTTGGGGGCTGCCACCCTCAAACCCCTGCCCTCTTGGGGGCTCTGCCCCCAAACCCCTGGCTCAATCCCAGCACATACATATCTCAACTCCCACTGCTTCTTTTCTTGTAATCATTACTTAGCAGTTCTTAATAGTCACTCAATTCATAATACATTTCATCAATTATTTAGCAGTCATTAACAGCCACTCAGTTCAATCATGCTTAGTTAGCAGCCTTCTATTCAATATATACAATTACTATTAATACATTGAAGGAAAAGAACACAAGATAAAGCATACAACTAACAACTAAAACTAAATAAAAATAAAAATAAAAATATGGGTGCTTACCATCACTGTACATGTCAGGGCCACAATGTGATTGTGGGGAGCAGTCACAGTAGTGGGGAGCAGCTTCACAGTGGTGGGGGCAATTTCACAGTGTGCAGGGGGCAATTTCGTGGTGGGTGGGTGGTTTCATAGTGAGTGAGTATTATTGCAGTGGCAGAGTGTGCATTAGTAGTCAGTGGGGCTGTCTTGCAGTGGGGGCTAATGGGTTGGGCAGTTTTGCAGCAGTGGGGGGGCAATTTTGCAGTGGGTGAGGTGCTTTCACAGTAGGTGGGCATATTTGCAGTAGTGGAGGGCACTTTCACATTGGGTGGGGCTGTATCATGGTGGTAGGGGGCACTTTCACAGTGGGTTGGGCTGTATCATGGTGGTGGTGAGCATATTTGCAGTGGATGGGGCTATTTCATGGCAGTGGGGGATGATTTTGCAGTGGGTGGGGCAATTTGGTGTGGTGGGGCAGTTTAGCAGTTGGCAGGGGAGCTTTTGGAGGTGTTTCAGGTGTTTCATGGCTGCAGGGCAATTTTTGTGAGTGGTGGGGGTGTTCCCATGGCTGATAGGGTGGTGGGTGCATGTTTGGTGGTGGGTGGGGAGAGAGGTAACACAACTTTAGTAAGATTTAGTTATTGAGCTATTGCATGAATAACTAGTTCTATGCTGAATAACTACTTTTTACTCCCAATAATTAGACTACAATTATGTAAGGCAACACTACTTTAGTAAGATTTAGTTACTGAGTTATTAGTTTTATGCTGAATAACTACTTTTTACTCCTAATAACTAGACTACAGCTATGCTTCTGAATTATGGCAGCTAAATTTGTGCTTCTGAGTTATGGTGCCTAAATTCTTGCTTCCAAGTTATGGTGCCTAATAAATTGTGCAATCCCACCTTCCTGCTTCAGGATGACTGACATTTGGCCTAATTACAGACCAAGAATATCCCCAAAATACTCTGCATGGCTTGCTACATGCCTCCTGAATGAACCTGCTCTGTTAATAATCAATGTTTTCAAGGAAAAAGGGAATTGGTCAATCTTGTTATCACTCCACTATCATGTTGACATACATTCTTCCCCCCCCTTCTGATCACTGATCACTCAATTGTATGGCTGTGTCCAGGCATGCTGGAGAGCCAAGCCTGCCAAGGACTTTGGCAAGAGCACAAATACATACTCTACGACCCTGTGTCGCATCGTACTTGCTTTAGATTACCTTTATTGCATATATGAATTTTGTAGACCTCAATTCACCTCCAAGCATTGCATGCTGCCTTCATTCATGTTTCCAATTACCATATAACTGTGAAACCCAAGAGATTCCAAAGTAAGGGGTTATTACCCATTTAGCTGACAAGAATAAGTATATAAGTAGAATAGTTGTAGAGTAGTTCCTAAGTCTCTTTGAATTGAGTACCTTGAATATGCAGTGCTTACTCAGTTCTAAGTACTCTCTTGGAGCTCTCTTGTGTTTGCCCAATTTTGTCAATCTCTCACACTCTCAAACTCAGCAACCTCACAACCAAGGACCTGGTTTGCTCGAGCACTTGGCATGGAAGTTGGCAATGAGTTCTGAGGCATTACCCAATTCTGTAGCCAGTAGCAAGGATGCTTCTTTTTTCAGTACCTTCATAACCAGCTCATTTGACTAAGTATAGAATCTTTCAGTATCAACAATGATGATCAATCTTGGTGTCTAGAATTTCAGAAATTTTGTATTCAGGTTTGCCTTTGATCAGAACTAGAGGTGGTAGTGATTTAATGCAGCTGGGGTTGATGTTAGGAATAACAAGCTTAAGTTGATATATATAGAATACTGGGTGAATCACTGGCATTGACTAACCAGAGTGTCCAGTATTGATTTCTGGCTTTAGCAATAATATCAAAAGGCCCAAGATACTTTTCTGAAATTCTAGGCAGGGTGCATGGTAAAAATGAATTCAGCCTTAATGAAGGCCTTGTCTCCAACCCTGAAGTCAGGGGACTTAGCTCAACAGGTGTCAGCAAGGCTTTGATATCATTTCTGGGATGAATATTGATGTTTGGATAGTACCCATTATTGGAAAAGAACAGTGATATGCTTGCAGTTGCACTAGGGGAATTTTTAAATATAAATTCAGCAAGAGGAAGTAGTTCAGCTCAATTGTCTTGTTGATAATTGCAATAGGTCCTAACTTATTGTTCCAAGGTTTGATTAACATGTTCAGCCTGACCATCACCTTCTGGGTGGTAACAAGATGTGAAATGAGATTCCATATCCAAAGCCTTCCTGAGAGAGCAGAAGAAACAGGAGAGCAGAAGAAACAGGAGACTAACTTAGAGCTCCAGTCAGAAGTAACATGTTTTTGGACTCCATGCTTGGAAAAGACATGCTTAACAAAGACTAGTACAAGATGAGCAGAGGTAATAGTGATGTTTGTAGGGATGAATATGCCTTGCTCAGTGAAGCAGCCAACAAGTACAAGAATGGGGTTGTAAACAGAGGACTCCAGTAATTTCTCAATGACATCCATTAAGAGTGAATCCCAAGGCTGCTCAATTGGTGAGATTACAGGGCAGTGTCTGAAGTGAAGACAGACCCAAGAGCATTAATGAATAGCATATGTAATCTTACATCACAGTCAATGTAGGAAATACAGGTGTCTGAGGAGTTGAAATGGGAATATACTTGTTGTGCAAAGACCATGTCTTAAATTTGAATGTCACATCAACCTGTGTCGTGCTGGGTGTTTTGTGTGACTTCTCTGTGACATTAATCCACGCCCAAAAACTAAATCGTGTGTTTAAAATCAGTATCCTATTTATTCACCTAAACATGGTATCTAATTGCTTCTCAGTTAGCATATTATGGAGCAAGATGTAATGTTTCTCAATTTTCACTGAATCTGGCAAAGGAGAATGCAAATTCAGAACATTATATGCAATCTTAGTGGCTAAGCCATGGCTTTAAATCGAGCAGAGCTATATACTGATGTTAACTTTTAAATAGCCGAGCCAAGCTCAGCTGCAGCAACACCTTTCAAGAAATATTTATTTAATTTCCTTTTATGGTAACTGAAATGAATATTCTTCGAGGGAAAATCAATGATAAAATGCTGTGTAAATTTACCCAGGCTTTGATGAGTTTTTCTTGGATTTCTTCCCCTATAAAACAGTGGGATTTCAAGAGTGGTCATTTTTCGGGGATCTTATGAAAAAAAAAATACCGATGACGAATTGATACCATTCTCTCACAATATATACAGTGTCTGTACACAATATCAACTTCTTTGCTTCGATTACGGCTTGATAACCCCCTCGGGTTAGAGATTCAGAATTCGAGAAGCATGAAGTCCTCAGCCATCATGACCACCCTTGTCAGTGTCACCACCTTCTCTTCCACAGCACATGTGTCGTACCCAGCCTACTGGCTTCATCCAATGTTAAAACGTTGTACAGGGTTCATCCACTGACATTCAACATTCATCGACCTATTATCGCCTTACCTGATACTGACTGGAGCGCCGTAGTCAAACTTTCATGAACAGAGCAGGCCTTCTGTCTTTAGAATTTCACAGACACTGTTATAAATATGAGCTTGATGATTGCTCCATTGGATGTCCGGCTGACGTCGGACCGTTGCAGATCGTATCAGTATGTGAACCGACACTGCTTTCCGTATTACGCTTCATTAGTTTTCTGTATTCTGTACAAAACGGCTACGTATTTACATACGAGGTTGAGTATTTTGCTTGTAGTTCTTTACTAGCTTGTTACCTATATAGCGGTTTCAGCCGTATTGTCGGTGTTATTTCAACAGACACCAGTCCAAGATGAGACTCACTGAGCAGCTATTAGCAAACGATGACAGGCTAAAACAATTGAAGAAGTACAGAAGACTTGTGAAACGACTTCGTGGTACTATGCATTTCGCTTCTTTCTAAAAGCCGCTTAGTTCCTTTCTCTCTCAGATGCCATTTTTGCAAAGGTCATGTACTTCTTCCTGGTTCCTGCAGAGCACACCTGGGGCGACTTACACTGGATCCGTGCAGTACGGCTAAGTATCGTTAGCTATACTTTCTTACTGATGCCGATGATTGATTCTCCGAAGCCCTTGAGCACCTGACTTTCATACATATGCTACGAGCATATCGAAGAATCAACTACTAATAACACGAATCTTCGAATTACTTCCAAATATGATCAAGTTCTATACCTGTCGTATACATGTAGCACGCTATAAAACTTTTTCTGGTGGACTCCCTTCCTCTCTCCGTCCGTCATGGTACCCTACTTCTAACAAACCTGATGCCTAAAAGGGAGTCACGTGCCCACACGAGACCGTTGCTTACTGTTCTTCGCAGCTTGACATGGATCCAATGGGCCCACTTTTTCTCTGGGTAAGCATAATATATCAGCATTTATGTGTGGCGGTTCATGTTACCTTCAGGGCGCTTGCTTGGACTTGCGACGCAATCGACTTCTTCTCAGTTTCCTTGAGCATTACGTATCTACAAATGCAATTTAACAAGTCAACTTCAGATATTGTAGGTAAATTCTAGCTATCACGAGAAGGAGCTTAGCACTGCAAACAGACAACAGCAATAACTCTTACACTGCTTTTCCGCTCCGCCGGTGCTGTGAGTCCGGCCACTCGTTGTCATGCTATATCTTATTTTTCACTAAGGCAATCTTTGGAATCCTTTCCGATCGCTTCGGGCGAAAGTGGCCGCTCATAGGCAACCTGATCCTCATTTCCGTCTTGGAATTAGGATCTGGGTTTGTACAAACGTTCAGCCAGTTTCTCGTACTTAGATCACTATTTGGCATCGGTATGGGCGGTGTTTGGGGCGCGGCCTCGTCAAACGCACTCGAGAATCTTCCGGTTGAAGTTCGTGGTGTTGCCAGTGGCGTCCTTCAACAAGGATATGCATTTGGTTATATTATCGCATCCGTTATTAATCTGAAGCTTGTCCCCTCTGTTGGAGCAGGATGGAGAAGTCTCTTCTGGACTGCATCTGGGATTTCGCTATTTACTGCAGGGGTTCGGCTTCTGCTTCCCGAGAGCGAGGTATTTCTGCGAGCCAAAGCAGCAGAAAAGGAAAATGGATCTAGTACAATCAAAATGACCAAAGTTTTTGTACGAGAAACTAAAGAGATGTTGAAATGTTATTGGCTATTATGTGTCTACGCTGTACTTTTATCAACTGGTGAGTACTGTTATCGTCCATCACCAGTTCTATTTTCAAATTTTGTTCCTAGGACTTAATTTTCTCTCTCATGGATCCCAGGCAAGCGTCACTCAATTTCGACTGACCACATTATTTATGATGACTTAAGGATTTGTATCCAACGTATCTTGAAACGTCTAAAAACTTCTCGACGCACAACGCTACATTAGCCACAATCATTGGTAACTGCGTGAGTTCCATTCACTCCACACTTCGCAGCTAACTGCACTCACATAATTTATAGGGCGCTATAACGTACGTGACTTCTACATTCACAATAGCAAATAAAAATAAAAATACGTATTCAGAGGAGGCGCGATCGCAGGATGGATAAGCCAGTATATCGGTCGTCGTTTCACTATCGTGTACGCATTTGCATCAGGTCATATCTTCGCCTACTATTTTCTCACTCTTCCAGTAGCCTTTGCGTGATAATGGTCGGAGGTGCGTCTATATACTATCGCATCTGTATGCTTCACAGAACCAGCGACAACAGCTTTCATTCCTTTGTGGATTCTCCCATCTTCATTCACAGCACTCGCTGCAGGAGCCTTTTTCGTCCAATTTGGCGTTCAAGGGGCGTGGGGTGTAGTATGTTTCATGCTATAATTGTCTATGCGTTAGTTTTATCAGTTCTCATGTGCGCACAGATCCCGATCCAACTTGCGGAAATGTCTCCGCCTGCGTTCCGTGCATTCTTTCCAGGAACTGTATACCAACTGGGTAATGTATGCCATCAGAATTCCTTTTCCCTCCGAATATCAGTTGATCACTAGTAGATGGCATCATCAGCCTCGGCTCAGATTGAAGCAGGTAATCACTCTGCATTCCTAATTTTACGAATCTAATCATCCTTATACGTTTAGTTGGGGGTCGACATTTAAGGACTACTGTTATTCAAGATGGAAAAACAATCGATGCGCCAGACTACGCCACGGTAGGTCTTGTAATACGAAAATTGGTATCTTTATTCATACGTCCTGACTACAGGTACAAGGTATTCTTATTGGCGTTGTATCAGCTTTCGTTATTTTTATTACAATAATTGGCCCCGAGTACGCGCATTATCTAGGTTTTTCTGACATTCTTTCTCTAAATATTGAGCAGGAACCATGGATCCCACTTTGAGAAGCATAAAACTGCTTTCGAGGAAGGTGCCGTATTAAACGATAACAATAACGACAGATTACAAGGTTGTTCTCATTCAACGCGTGAGAAGTACAGGGATAGCATGGGAGAGCATGTAGTACAACAATAAAGCAGTGAAAACGACAGGGAAACATTACTTCCAGGACATTGTATAGTCTTGACACCAGAGACTACGTATAATACTCACTGGCCATAGCTCACTCCATGGAATTCATTCTTGCCGATGACAGAAGAGTTGTGAAATTCAAAATGGAATCTATAGGAACAAATGAGAAGGTGGGGATGGGGAAATGGAATCACGAGAAATGTGCTACCATCGTATTTCCTCACATCAGACTCACAGAGCTTCAGGATAATCCTCTCAACAGTGTAATATTGATAATTTACAACAAGTTTCATCATGAACATAATTGATTGCCCTGTTGTGGCTGCGAGGTTCGGCTGAGAATCATTTGATTCATTAGATTAGATAGCATAGCTTGCATACACTAGATTATAAGATCTGCTGTTGCTGGTCCAACTGTATAGTTGGGGTTTATGTAAGGACAGCATCATGCCTCAGTGCACAACTTACCCATTTGCTCTATCCATCTCCATATAGAGATGAGCTCATGATTTGACCTGCTTTGCTTTTAAACTATACCATTTCTTGACTGGACTTTGACCAGACTCATCCAACTTATAGACCAAAATCTGTTGACCATACAACCTTCTGTTTGATTAATCTCCAGGAGACACTCTGTGCCATTGGTGTGGATTAAACTGGCACAATGTCAATCTCTAGCTGTAAGAGACTCCCAAAAATAATGTTCTCCCAAAATTACTTAAGGTCAGCAGTATTTTCAGATACAGAACCATCCATGACTACTACTTTTTTATATATACCCCCTTACTGGCTTTGGAGTCCATTTGGAATCAAGCTAGAATTTGAAGCCCAAAGTCTGGGTGGAGCCCAGGTGGAATGCCAGAGTCTGTTGGAGTCTGAGTGGATTCCAGGTACCTAACATTAGACCAAACTCAGAACTAGAACCAACAAACTTTGCTTTGAACCTATCACAAAGGCCTAACCACTATAACAATCTCCACTCATAAAATAAGTTGGCATTAAAAGTTCTAGAGATAGGCTGACCATATCAATGAGCACCAAAGTTAGATTAGAGGAAAGGAAGACCATCTGCTATGTCTAGCTAGAATATTGTTTCCAATTGTATCTTGGATCATACTATATAACTCTTAAAATATATCACTTTTCAGACTTTTCCCCACAAACTTGAGAGGTTGTGAGCCTTAGTGAGAAAATGCAACAATTCCATTGCTATTCTACACTACAGACAATGGCAACTTCACATAATGAGGGTACAATGGAAGAGTTAAAAAATTTGGGGGAAACATCAAGCACTCTTTCACTAAAAACTCCCCAGACTTTGATAATAGTCTAGAACAGATCTTCATGCAGTATCCTACTGATTCACCCAGTAGCTGGGAGCTGGGAAGGGTGGATGCATACCAAGACCACTAGGTTGGATCTGAGGATACCATTAATAAAGGAATTTCATTTTTTTTGGATGTAGATAGCTATATAGGGCATCAAATGTAAAGGCTCTGTAGTGTTGCCATCACTCTGCTCCAGACTGCTAGCAAGGGGAGCAGAGCAAAATTGCAGCTGAGCTGAGCTGGTTCCTAGAAGTCACTGCTCCAGTGACTGAACTCCAAAAATAAATGCCTTGAGGCAGCTTCAAGCTGCTTAATCAACTTCTTTTGAACATAGACAATCTTTGATTGGAAGTATACATCCAAGGCCCATTGAAGTCATAAAAATGCGATGACATTATGATGCATGATGAAAATAAGGAAGATCATGGTCAGCTGCTTACAAAAGTTGCTTCTAGGGTGCACTGGTTTCATGGATCCTTGCCTTACTTTATTCCTGATGAGCAGCAATGATATCCTCAACAGACTACTTGCATACCCCAGTAAGCATTTTGCCTGCTTTTCTTAATGTTTCAATTTATAAAGAGATCATTTCCCTTTGCAATCACAGTCACAGTAGCACTGTCAACATATTTCAATTCAGCCACTACCCTACTAGCTGTTTCATCTGCAATCTCTCCCAACATCTTCTGACACTTTCTGACTCTATGATACAATTTCCCACTATGCTTCTGACATTTCCACCCATTTCTGTTAATCTCTGAACTATTGTTTTCATTATTTGATGCTCACAATACAATTACTGTTTTTAAGGACACTTCTGCTCAGTTATGCTTCTGCTCTTGTCTCTGCTACTTTTATTATGTGTCAAGGACCTTTATTATTCTTTGTATCCATAGTATTGCTACTTCTGCTTTTACTGTCACAATTAGTGGTAGTCATATTTAAGTAGTCTTATCTTGTACCATAGTCTCCAATCTGAATATTGACTAAGATCACTCCTAGTCCTCTGACCAAGTCACTACTAAGTCTTTCTGATTCACTTCTGACATTCTGACCCTCTTCCAATCCTCCTTCTAGTTAACTTACATTGACTAGTCTTATCTTGCCCTCAACACTAGACTTGACTCTAGTCATCAATATCTTGTTTTCCTCTGACATGTTTCTGACAACTGGTGATTATCCTCTGCCATGTGAACCACTTGTCTAAGTTAGAACCCACAAGAACTGGAAGAGCACAGCACATAAGCTGAAGCCAACAGTTCTTACATTTAGCAACATTTCTCTGACATAGCACTATTGTAACCTATAACCTCTAGTCCCAATTCTCCCCTTTGGAAAATAGATCTGACACTAGCACAGAAAGCCTACTCTATTTGCTAGTTAATAGTATTGAGCTATTGATTTTTTTCTGTCAATTTCCACTCAGTGACCAGAGATATAACATTTTCTTCCTAACACTAGTGAAACTTTGAGGTAAATATAAGTGAGAATGTCAGGTGGTGTCTGCATTGTGATTCTGTGCATAATCCCTGCCTTGTTGCAATACTGGCAGCTGAAAATTTGTATTGCCTCTCAGGTGCATGAGTCATGATTTTGATTTTAAATGTGCTGCATATTCAAATGTTGAGGAATGAATCTTGCTGCAGCAACTAGTATGTCAATCTGTTAAACTGCAATAGTAGATGTCATCCAAGTGCATTTTTATGGACACAAGGACCTTAAATTGTATGTTGCTAACAATTATAATATCAGGATAACAATTTAATCCATCAGAAATGTTGCAGTGCATGAGTTACAATGGTAAATTTTAGTCCATTTGTGCCCTGATGAATAACACTGTGTATACCCATTATTTAGCTATAATATCTCAGCAAAGACTATGCATATCATCCCAACACTCATAATCCAATTGAAAAGCAGCTGCTAAGAATGTGACAACAGTCCATCCAAATGATGCTCTTGAGACTGCATTTCAAGTGCTAGGTATTTTCATTTGTAATCTCAGCCTCCCAAATATATATTTACTTCATGCCAGTTGAAAATCCCCTGGAACAAGTTCCCTCAGGATGACAATCCACTTGTTGTGACATGAATCAGGCAGCAGCAACTTCTATACCATAGCCCCCTAGAGATTCTGTAGGCTCCTCTCCTAGAACACCTCTTGGACATCATCATCTTCACCAACCAGACACTATACCTGAAGAAAGCATCATGCTCCAGGAAAAAATGAATGTTTCACAGTGTTTGTATTTTATTTTATATTTGCCTACTTTTATTTAACATAATTTCTTCAAAGCTCAACCTATAACCACCTCCAAGGATCCTTCTATTGCTCAATTGCCAAGTCATGATCACCCTCCTGGTGCTGTCCAGACTGTGGAATTTCTATCCAAACATGCTCATTTTGCTCCATTTTTATCATCATAATGGTCATTAAGCCCCAAAGACTTTGATTCTCCATCCTCCCACTCCTCTTCATGCACCAGCATGGTGTTGCCATCTTGCACACGTTGACCTCCTCATACTGGCCCTCATAGTTTATATCAACACTCAGCAGGGCACCAAATTTGAAACAAACATTGAAAGAAGGCCTCCAATGTATGGACTTTTTTTGAGGATGATGAACTCACAAAGCACTGATCTTGTATATTTGCAAGTGTGTTCTATCTTACAAATCTATCATTGCTGCATACTGATAAATGTCAGGATTCCTGCATTGAAATATACACAAATCCAAAGGATACCTCATGCACAATTTCTTGTAACCATCTTGCTACTTGTCATCTTGGTGCATGGGTTGATGAATGCAATAAACTCGGAATTGTGATTACATCAAAGTCTGTATTGAAAGCTGTTGAAGACCACCACCATTGACAAGGTCAAAATTCCAATTCTATGTCCAATGCTGAGCATGCACCTGCTCAGCACTTTTCAACAAGCAATTTTCTTAATGCACTTGTTGAATTTATTATTGCTGATGATCAGATATGAAAATATTGGTTTTCAAGGTTTACTACTCACTTATAATGTTGAAACAGTTGTTAAATGTTATCAAGAACTGCCATTTCCATGATATCCAACTCATGCTATGTGAGGAATTAAAAGATTCAGACATTCCTCACTGGACTACAATCTGAGGACATGTTATGCAAATGTAGGATGAGCATCTCAATGAAATGCAATGTGAGATGGCTGTAAGATTTTATCTGCTTCTGCAGTGATTTTAATACTGACTGGTTATTTTAGACTTCATTTGGAAAGATATCTTGCACTATGGACTTGTGGTCAGACCCAAATCTCTTGCATTCATGGCTATAACAGCCCATTGGATTGAGGCAAAGGTCATTCAGACTGCTGATGGTCCAAAGCACTGTCACAAACTGGTCTTCCTGGGATATGGCCCAGAAGTTCTGGACAGATAGAGTGCATGAGGTCACCGGGAGAGACTCCAGAGACTCCAGGAATATCTCTGGTAAATGCATTTGAGCACTACCAGGGTACAAGAGTCAAGATGGGCAACAGCTTCAGCTTATGTGCTGTGCCTCCTTCATTCCTAACACCCAATTTACAAATAACAGTGAGTGAGTTGATTCAGGTATAGTAGGGATCAATACTCAACTTCCTGACCAAGGATTTGGTCAGGAGTGATCTCTAGAGACCAGAGATCTTGTTGAGCACATAATGCAACAACAAGAAGGATAATAACCAGTAGAGATGAGAGAGGATGATTTAGAGGTAGCAAGAGACTAGTAGAGATGTTGAAGACAATATAATTACAAACTGAAGTACTTAAATACTAGAAAGTCTTAGTAACCAGAGTAATATGCAAAGCACTATAATCATACTATTGCAATGGGGAAGTAAGTGGATTAAGAGATAGAGAGCATATGACAATGGCTAAGGAATACAAACTGAATGTGAACATAAAGAGATATACTATGAAGAGTATGGTGTGTGGCTGAAACAAAGTAAGTACAAAAAATGGAAATGGACTGGAGTAAACCTGAGTAAACCCAGAGATAAGCAAAAAGTTGGGATAGTGTCAGGATTGATTGTGAGCAGTGCAGAGATGGCACACACTGTGCCATATAGGGATATGACAAGCACATTCTAAATTTATGTGCTGACCTTATTGGCTTCCATCATGTGTGTGGCCAACATGATGAGGAGCATCTAGCACATGCTTTCCTTCATGTCATAGACTTTTTGTCAATCTGGCAAGTAAAGAAGTTATGAAAGCACTTACAAAAATCAAATTGGCCAGCAAGGCAGCAAATTTAGATGCTGCTGCAACTGTTAACCATGACCCCATAGCAACAGTCTGTGCACTCATCTGTGCAGTGAGTATATTCTCTATCCAAGCTTTAAAATGCAGTTAAATATTGTTTTATTTATAGATCCAGGCATCATATCTCTGTCAGCAATATTTCTCTGATGTTGTTAAAGCAATATCCAGAGGGCAAGATTTACAGCTGCTCCAAGATATGGAAGCTAGGTGATCATCATCTCTTCTAATGATTGAATGAGCTATCATTCTCCAGCCAGTAACTATTAAATATCAACATTGCAGAAAGTTCATATTAATATATTTTTGTTTAGGCTATTGAGAAGCTCCTCACTAATGATACTTTTTGTCAGATCTCGATTCCAAAGGGGAAGACTAGGGACTAGAGTTTGTAGGTAACGACAGTGCTACATCAGAAAACGTCGGAAGTATTGTTGGAAGGATTTCTGACCATAACACTAGAGGTAAGAACCGTTAGCTTCAGCTTATGTGCTGTGCCCTTCCAGTTCTCGTGGGTTCTAATTTAGTCAAGTGGTTCACACAGCGGAAGATAATTACCAGGGGCGGAAAATGTGTCGGGGGTGAACAAGATATTGACAACTAGAGTCAAGTCTAGTGTCGAGGGC
>JASFDH010001427.1:0-14944 GCA_036937195.1 Nidularia pulvinata
GTCATACTCCGCGGCGTCACCGAGCAGCACACTGCCCTGCGCGAAATATTCGTCGAGCTCCGCGTTACTGAGTCGCAGGTGGCCGGGTGCTCTGGGTGGCCGGAGCTTGATACCTTGCTTAGGGAACCCCAGTTCGCGCGGATAACAAAACTCGAAGTCATTCTATCCTTTCATAGAAATTCTGCCCTGCCAGATCACGGCGTCACTGCGGGGTTTCAGCTGGCGTGTGGTGCGCTGAGGAGATGTCTGCCGTCGTGCTACGAGCGAGGAATTCTGCATGTTAGGTAAATGGAAGCGCTGTTTTTTCTTGTGCGTAATCTGGATGCTGATGATGTTCTGTGATCAGGCTCTGTATATTCACGACGGAAAATCCCATCGTTGTTGCGAGTTGCAGGCTCTGATCTGTGCCGTTAGGCAGCACAACATTCAATGCACCTTTATACCCCTCTATTTGCAGCAGGTGTAGACCGCATCTTGACTAGACCGAATATCCTTGGTGACATCACAGATCATAAAAGGTGGTGCCAATTTGTTGATTCGTTCGCATTTCTGGGGCGTTTCAAGTAGTCAGTAATGAGGAATGATGTACTCCAAGAGAAAGGCATGCCAAGAAGCGTGAGATATGTTTTCTTAGTCCATATTTGTCAGCTACCGTCGGTTTTGAAAGGTTTATTATCCCCAAGGGTGGCCGTGTAAAAAGCCTTCGTAAGAAAATATATATCTTATCCCTCTCACAAAATGAAATGGGAATTCTTTGTCATATCGAGAAAGCAACGACAAAGCCAAAAAGGTAGGATGACTACCGGTGTAAAAGTCGAACAATTCGGAACCGTTCAGTGTTGTATTCTAAGGGGTTATTAACCCCGAATTCTGCTCTTAAAGCTTAGCACTTAGAAAGAGGTCTTAATTATGGCTTGTTATTAAGGCTTCGAGCAAAAATCTGTGAAAATGGCCGTTCATCAAATCTTTCACCCCCGAGCACGCTGCTAGTGCCGGCCTGGCATGCTATTGCATAAAAATTAGTGTTATGACCTCGAGATAAGACTTGTAAGTGACTCTTACCTGCTTCTACCCATGATTCTGACGATAACTTAGGGTTTCCGTTGTCGTCAAGCTCGACAACTTCTCCTGCCGGTCGCGCCTTTTCGATGCAACTGCGACAATGTGCCCGAATGTGAGATCCGTTTTGCTTTTCGCCGGCCAAGTGGTTCCACAGTATACCTTTGATTGGAGGCATGACTCTAGGTCAACGAGGGTAGTAGAATTCGTACTAATTGTTATCAAGAAAATTTCGAGGGGATACACCAGCCAGCTCCGGTGTTCTACTCATCAGTTACCCGACGCTCACGCCGGGGTGCTCGCTCTGTCATATATTTTGACTCATGCATTTTTAAGGGTTAGTCTTAGAATATAATTAAGTCTTAAAACGTCTTAACCCTTAGGTCTTAAATACGACACTGGAAACGTTTAAACTATCTCCAGCCTTCCTCGTGTCTTTCCCCTTGGGCTTCAGACTTCATTCACTAGCTTTGTGCTTCCGCAGTGGTAGTGATGCTAAATACGGCTTTTCACATGACTGCCTTCTAGGTGGTTAAAATTTCTGAATCGACAGTAGTCAAGAAACGTCCTCTAAAGAGAGATCATGTCTCATGCTGGTTTAATTGCCTTTCTCGCAGTGTGAAAGGGCATATATATGAGATCTTAGATTTGTTTACTTGGGCTATTGATTGCTAATATCGCGTCCACCACGTGATCCACATTCGTAACGTTTCGGCTAAAGTAGAACATGCCGAAAGTACAAACACAGCCGCTGGACTATCCATCTCAAGACTCAGCATACTGTACGCGTGTGTAGAGCGTTACATCCTTAACGCTAAGAGAGATACCAACACTGGCTCCGTTACATGTCACATGTCTCAAATATCCAACATTTGGATAACGAGTGGACTGTGAAAAAACAGCTAGTGCCGTAATTCTTCGAAATTCCTCAAACTTTCATTGAACTTATCACCTACCCTCCTGTAGAGTGTTACCTATGTTCCTCGTCCATCTGGTCAAACTTAGCCCTTATGAAATGCCTCAGGATTCTAGCCTTTTCCCCGAACTTCTGTCATTCCAACGGCTTTTATATGCTACTTCCTTCATGCCACCAATATCTAAACAGCGTCGCCATGTTCTCCCCTTCAACTCTTTCTCCTTCTAATTACTCTCCTGACTTCACGGATAAATTCTTGATGCCATGCCCCAGTTATACCGTCCCATGCTCTAAATCTCCTTAGCCTTTAACTCGGAGCGTTGATGTGGGCCGTAGCATTGACACCATGGATTTTTCTTCTACTATAACGGGGTCGTTGTCTATCTCGACGACGGTTGCTTGTTTGAAGTCGAGCTTTGGCTTGTGGACGACGATTTTCGAGCTCGTGAACGGAACTTGATTTAGCTTCTTTGATTGCGGACTCCAGGTTGGCCCATCCACCGGAGAGAAGCAGAAAATCGCTGTGGTGCGGTATGTTTCGGCAAGAGGCAAAGAGGAGGCTGCATTTCCGGCGCTTCCAACACAGGACCGGCTATTTCGTACCGATCCCCTCTCCGCTGCATTCACCGTGCATTCTACACCAACAGTGGGGAAAGCGATGCGGATCTCGAAGATACCTATCAATATTTATGAGTATCTGTGATGCTGGAAATAAAATGCGGCGAACCAGTCGTCGCGGCGACAACCCCGAGTGCACCTTCTACGGCTACGTTGCCAATACTGGAATCCCCATCCAAATCGCATCTTCCATCATACCCAATCACTCCACACCTAGACCCATCTGTCCCTACCCGCCTACCCGCCGCAGAACCACCATCCGACACCGGCAAAAGCTTACCTCCTCTACTTTGGTACGGTTCCCTGGTTTAGAGACCGTCTCGCGCTATAAAGGCGGTTATCACTCTGTTGATGGCGATGATATTTTTTTCACGATTGTTATCGCATCATCCACAAACTCGGATACGGTGTCTTCACCACTGTTTGGTTGGTCGAAGATATGCACCGGAAATAATTTGCTTATCTCAAAGTCGTTATTTCGGACCCTTCTGATGCCAAATTCGAACACGACGTCATTCGACATCTGCAGGCGCAGCAGGAAAAGGCTCTGTCCATCAGCGATGGTGCGGGGTATGTTATGGAAATCTTGGATGAGTTCACGATTCGAGGTACAAATGGCATACACCAATGCATTGTCCCTGAACTACTTGAGCGCTCTCTGAAGACAGTATTGGATAGTATCGTAAGATTGCAGCTCAACCAGGGCGGAGGCTAGCGTTTCTTCATAGATGTGGTGTAGTTCATGGAGATACTTGGGCCTAGCGTGCTCTTTATATATGCTTGGAGCTCGCTTGGTTGTTGTTTTATTACCCTACAGATCTTCACGCAGGAAATAAACTGCTATGCCATGCTAACATGCTTCGCTGAACTCTCTTGCAGGCAGTGCATTATTGGGAAGCCTCATCTTGTTTCTTTCCCTAGAGGTCGGTTCGTCATCCCTCCGGAGCTGCATCTTTCACGAAATCTTGTCCCATATCCCATACAGGACTCTCTCCTGAGCTTCTGCCTAGCTTCCCTTGGATCTTTAAGCGTGAAAATCTACAGTTTTGGGAGGCCTTCTTCTATGGCGCACAGGGTTCACCAGGCAGCTCTTGACTTTATCCCTATATTCTGCCTCGGAAATTATATTCAACGATGTTGTGGGGCCGACAGTCGATATCTAAGCCCTCGCCGTTGCGATCCACCGTATTTTTTAACACTGGTGGTTGGCCGTTTTCAACCACTTTCGGCACCGATAAGGAAGTTATTCGTGAGGTGGTTATAGCATTGGGAAAGCATATTGGAGATAAACCTCGGTTAAGGCCTGAATTTGACAAGCTGGTGTTGCGGAAGGCGTTCAGCAAGGTGGAGTGTAAGGTATTTGAACACTCGGTGTTGAAGGGTGCTGGAATACTGGATCGTAGTTTGCGAGTGTTTCGTGATGTCACCGCATTTTCGCATACATCTCACTTCCTTTAGTTTACATTCTTGTGGCTTTTCTATAACTAACTGTATTAGTATATATATTTCACATTGCATAGTATATAGGTTGTCTACTATTATTGTAGATACTCATCCGTTTGCCCTCTTGAAAACCCCTCCCCCCCCTTATCCATCTGAGGACAAACTGTCTCTGATGTCGTCGAGACTGCGTCGTTTATTTTAACAAAGGGAATGGTACATTGTGAGCATAAGGATAGGATCACAGCAAATGAAGTTGTACGACGGATGCCTGATGCTTGGATGGGCAATGTGCTGACTAGAAATAGGTACTGAATAGGTATATGTACATACAGTAGATTGCGGTTGATGACATATTCACAAGTCGGTGAAAATTGTGATAAAATCACCCTTCAGGAAGTTATTAGCTGTAGCTTCAGCTCTGTATCATTGAATAAACTTCTAGGATTGTGAAAAACACCGCAAAATTGCCCCTATATCTCACCGTAACCTGGCTCGCTTACATATCTTTAACACTAACCACGAGCTTGAATAGTTGGATACATAGAACAAATTACTTACGTAGAGGAAGAGCGGTATTTCTGATCTCCCATGCAGACATTGCGTGCTCCCTCAGGCTTCAGTATTGAAGGGAGCCTGTAGGCATTTTGATGCGTACCAGCGCGTGCTACACGCAAAGCATTAAGGCATGTACAGTGGTGTCTTGGGGGGCCTTGCAGCTTCGGCTTCAGGTCCAAAGTTCAAATTAGATTTAAAGTAAGAAGGAACAAGAGTGCTGGAAATCTGAAAAACATCTCAGAGCGAACTTTAGGGTAGAGAGAGGACATAGTCCCCTTAGCTGACCAAATGTAATAGATGATAGTCGAGCTGTTGAGAAGATGCATCAATATTACATAAATCATCACAGGCAGATAAATACAATAAACCGAAACCTCAGCGTCCTGCTAATCATCATCCAGCGTACTCGCTATCATCGCATCCAGGCCCTGCACATCCCGCTGCTGCTCCTCGCCCTCTACTGCCATCGGGTCCTCCAGATCCTCCTCCAGCTCCTCATCCTCTTCCTCCACGTCCTCATCCTCAACGTCGCGGTTCTCCTCGTCCCCGGACTGGTCTGGGGTCAGCTCCTCGTCCACGTCCATCGCCTCGTCGATCGGGGCGGCGGATATTGACTCGCCCCCGCGCGCGGTGGGTAGAGGTGCAGATGTGAATGGGGGAGGGAGCGGGTTCGCGCTGGCCTTCTCTTTGCCTTTGCCTTTTGATTTGGAGGTGGACACTGCGGATGCGGATGTTGACCCTGCTGCTGCTTTCTTGGTAGATGCAGAGGAGGTGTTGACGTTCGAGCTTCCCTTTTTGCTTTTGTCTGATTTGGCTAGTTCGCGGTATGCTGAGGGGAAAGGGTGAGCAGAAAGTGGAAGATAGGTGGAAGAGCGCGTACCGAGAAGTTCTTGGGACAGGTTATCGACGATGTCGCCGAACTCTATCATCTCGAGAGCCTTTAGCACGTCGGAGGCAGAGATACTCTTGTGTTGTTTGGTTACTGCGACATCGTGAGCGCTGCGGTCGCGGGACGCGTCAGAACGCGCAGATATAGGATAGAAACTCGGGCATACGTAGCAGCTGAACAAACAGACAACATTCAGACTCTTTGTAGCTGCTAATGAGCGCGAAACTCACCCAAGTAGTTGATAAACACCGTCGAGCCTTTCACCAACGACAGTACGGTATCCTTTTGTAGCTTCGCATTGTCAGGTATCTACACAAGCCGGAAGAATAAATGTTATGTTCATGAGGAGGTAACAATGAGACCCACGGACGACTTGGCAATCTTGGTGACTATGCTTTTGGGGAGCTCGAAGTTCTCGATCCCTTCCGAGACGAGGTCTTGCTGAGCCTGGGCGGATATAGGGCCGGCGTTCGCGTCTTTTCGGGGCATTTTAGATGGAAGAAGGTAAGGAGATTGGTCGAGGCGCGGGTAAGGTGGTGGAAGAAAGTAGCCTGAGCCGTGAGTGGCGTCAAGACAGAGAGGCGCGACTTTCTCACGATGTCTCTCCTCCGTATAGTTTTAAGATCGCGTTCTTCGATGATTCAGAAAAAACCTGCCAGATAAACCCTGCAGTTTGCCATAGTTTTTACTCGTGTTATTAAAGCTCTAAAGTTTTGCACGGATCGAACTTGAACTCCTATTCTTCACAGAATCACCTTACTGTCAGGCAGTCAGAACGTTAACCTGGATCCCACGTTGGCAAACATTTCGAACAAAGCGTATTGGAAATTGCAAAACTGGTACAAATGATATGCTATTATGGTATAAGGGTGTTTAATGTAATAAAGTGGCCATTGGATTTATGAAATCGTAATCTTCTTGGGAGCCAGTTCCGGGGTTGTCTTCGGGAAAGTAACGGCCAAGAGGCCGTTCTCCATCGACGCCTTAATTTGCTCGGCCTATAAGAAAACGGAGTCAGCGACACTATTTTAGGAAAGAGTTAAGTATGACTTACAGTAACTCCCTGAGGCAGCAGCAGCGTCCGCGAGAACTTGCCGAACCTCCTCTCGCGCACGGCGTACCCGTCTTGCTTGTGCTCCTCGGAGATCTTGGACTCCGCTGAGACCGTGAGCTTCCCTTCGCGTAGGTCAAGCTCGACGTCCTCTTTCTTCACGCCGGGTAACTCGAAGGTCGCGGTCACGGTGTTCGTTTCGGAGTTCTCGTGCAGGTCCATCCTGATTCCAGGAAAGAATGGTCAGTACCTCGAGTTGAATTAGGAAGACGAAGGGAGGATGCGCGGGCTTACCGAGGCTTAAAGGACCTCACGGCCCCGTCAGGACTCCCGGAGGGACGGTGCTGGAGTTGGTTGTTGCCACCACCTACGCGCGAGTTGAACGCCTCGTCGAAGAGACGGTCAAAGTCGTGGAAAGGGTCGTAGAAGCGTGCAGACATTTCAGTGAATAAAGAAGATAGAGAGTAAGGAAGCTGTTGACGATGAAAGGCTTTTGAGCTGAGTTTCGATGAGTACTGTTGTCCCTTCACTCAATGGAAGGCGCACTTATATACTAGAGAGCATCGGGGTCTAGCACTGTTCTAGAAGATACCAGTAGAGGTGAACGACCTACACTATGACGTCGACGCTGTTGACGTTCGGGACTATATGAGCTCAAGGACAAACTAGACACGGAAGGAAAGTTCTAGATCAAACAAGAGTTTCCAACCTTGTCAGGATCTTCGCCAGGAAATCAGTTTAGACCACCCATATCTCATGGAGAACAGTCGAGAAACATAGCGTAGATCGCGCACCTGGTTGAGAGAGGCAAGCGTCAATGTGCGCCTCAGACCCAACGCGGCAAGGTCAAGTAGAGCATGTTTGTCGCCTTTGGGAAGTCCAGTGATATTTTTAGTAGCATCAGTAAACAAATCAACAAACCAGTTTCAAAGTCGGAATCTATCCCTGAGACTCGAGCTGACTCGAGTCCTTAACATTGTCTTCCCGGACGAGGTATCCAGAAAAGGAGAGCAAAAAATCGTAAGAAATGCTCGAGGGGAATACAACGACAACAACACAACATGCAAAAAGGAAAGAGGTAAACTATGGAAGCCTCCGCGTCAGTTACACGCAATGACCCTAAACGGATCCGACCCCCCGCCCTCCACGCCGCCCAGCACCGCCTGCCGCACCGCACCGAGGTAGTCGCCCAGCCTGCTCCGGTCCGCGTTGTCGAAGTCCTCGTAGAGATTATACCGCGAGTCCGCGACGATATTCACGAGCTCCATGGTGCGCTTGAGGTTTCTGGTGGGGTATCAGTAAGTGGTACACAGAGAAGGGAAGGGGAACGTACTCGGGCAATACGTGCCTCGACGCGTAGAGCAGGAAGTGCAGCCTGATGAGGAGCTCGGGGATGTACATCTCGCGGATGCGGATGAGTTCACGTTCGCGTCGGCGGCCACCTAGAACTTATATCATCAAAATGCTTCAGGTTTCGTGGGAGAGGAAATACGCACCACCAGCCACCTCCTCATCCGTAGCGAGCCACTCTGACGTTAGCAGGTTCACAATCTGTTCATACGTCGTGTCGATGAGCTCCTATACCCCCCCAACAAACATGACCATATGAGCACCTCAATCCAAATCCAACTCTAACAATAACAATGCTTCCACTCACCCTGTACTCATTAACCCACGCACTCCTTGCGTCCTTCGCCATGCCCTGCACCTGCTTTGCTTGGCACTCGACCGCCCGGGCGAGCAGGTCCCAGATGGCAAAGAACTGCCGGTAGTGAAGATACTCCGTCGCCTTCTCCTCGGGCTCGGTGATGGCTGCGAGCTCGGGAGGGAGCATATCGAGGAGCTTTTCGGCGATTTGGACGCGTCCGGCGGCTTTTGAGAGGGGATTAGTATGGGTTCAAAAATTGTGTTCGAAAAAGCTTAGGGTTCGGGAGATTGTAGGTAAGGAGAGAAGGGGAGGGAGAGGCTCACTGAGGAAATACCGCAGGATGACGTTCGCCTGCTCCAGCGCGGTGGGGTAAGTCGCGTCCATGAAAATCGTCCACTCGATCGAGCGCAGGAGGAAGAGCTCCGTCTCGCTCGCGGGCGGCTGGAGCGCGATGATCGAGGGCAGGGGGCCTTTTGGTTGCGGCAGCATCTGACATCGTCATCATCATCAGCACATTTTGCATACAATAACACCAGGAGCAACGAAGGATTACCTCGAACGCCTTCTCGATCGTGCGCTCTGCAGTGGCGATCGCCACGCGCTCCATGTCCAATCCATGGTCCCGCGCGCGCGTGAGGGCAAGCCGGCGCTCGGCGACGTCCGCGGAGAGCGCGAGAGAGACGAGGAACATCGCGTAGCGTTCGACAGCGTTGTCGCCGAGGGCGCCGGCGTACAGGGCGATGAGGTCGCGCTGACCTGCGTCCTTTTAGGAGGGACGGGGGAGGTTAGTTTGCATTGGGTAGGCGGGGAGAGGGGGAAAGAGGGGGGAAACGCACCTCGAGCACGCGGAGGTATGCTTCCAAGATGAACTGGGTGGCCATGGGCGGGACGGGCGTGTCGACCATCTGGAGGAAGAGGCAGAGGTGCGCGAAGAATCGACAGAGGGAGGCGTATCTGTAAAAGGGAGATTAGGAAGGTGTGTGTGGCAGCATAAGGAGAAGGATTATAGAATGGGAATGAGAGAAGGGGATAGGAAGGGGGTGAACGAGGAGAAAAGCGATGGGGGAGGGAAAAGGCGATGGGTGGGATGAAAAAAGGAAAAGGAAAGGACATAGGGATGGGAGAAGGGGAAAGGGATGATGGAAGGGGACAGAGAATGGAGAAGGGAAGGAAAAGGGAAAAGCGAAAGGAAGGGAGCAGGAAAAGGGAAACAACACGGACAAAGGAAAAATGGAAAGGAAAAGACATATAAACGAGTACCCACTCAGTCGATGCTGGTGTGAACGTCCCATTCGCCAACCCCCCCGCAAAGAGGTCGAGCAGCGCGGAGGTGCGGTCCTGGATGAGCAGGAGCTGGGAGGTGTGGAATGCGTGTTGCGCGCCGGGGCTATACGATGTTACATCAGAAACACATACCCAGAGAGAAGGGGAGGGACGAAAGACATACCCCTCCACGACGTCCACCGCACTCATCTTTTCCAGCCCCTCCCGGACCTCCGTCTCCCACTCCTCTTCCTCCTTCTCCCTCCCCTCCTCTCCTTCCTCTTCCCTTCTTCCCTCTCCTCCCTGTCCACGCCTCTTCACCACCGCCGGCATCCCCCCCTCCCAAAACGCCCCCAGCCTTCCCAGCTCCGCGCTCTCCTTCGCCTCGCATAGCGTGCTCACGAGCGCCCACAGGTGGTCCTCCCACGTCTTGCATGCCGCGCGGAGGACGGCCGCGGTCTGCGGGGTGGGGGCGAGCGCGGCGGAGAGGAGGCGTTCATGAGGGGGGAGGGTCGGCTGTGGGGGAAAGGGGGGTAAGGGAGGGAAAAGGAAAATGGGGGAGAGGGACGTACATCCAAAGCGACGCGCATGCACGTTGATTTCCAGAGCTTGCGATTCGGGTTACCGGACCATGCGTCGGGGTCGTCGGAGTCGTCGGCGTCCATCATCATGGGGTCTTCGTCCTTTGGTTCCGTCGCTACCGTGAATGAGATCAAACTTCAGAATAACAGCGGGGGAGGGGAAGGGACTTACATATCGCGCGCCACTGGAAGAGGAACGACCCGCGTATGCTCGCGGCGCGCCATGGCTGGTGCGCGCGTCGGCATAGCTCAACCGCGTCGTCGAGCCGCCCAGCGCGCACGTACGCGTATAGCGCTTGGTGCAGGCTCTTTTCGTAGCTCTAAAAATCCACCCCATCAGCCTCACATGTACGCGTGTGGCGCCGCGCCAGGACTCACCGCATCGTCCCCCGCTAGCCCTCTCCCCTCCTCCCGCCCCAACGCATCCGGGTCCATCTCCCTCACCAAATCACTTCTCCCTGCCCCTGCCCCCGCCCCGGTGCGCAAAGCCTGCAGCACGCTATGCTTCGTGAACTTCCAGTACCCTGTATTCGCTTCGGGGGCGGGCGGGGGCGGGGCGGTGTCGTGCAGCCACTCGCGCACGACGAGTAGCTCGGTGAGGAGCGGGGAGGCGTTCAGGATTGCTTGTGCTAGCGTGGAGGTGGGGGTGTAGGGGTTTTCGAGGAGGAGGGTGTGCGCGGAGGGGGTAGGGGCAGGGTCGGTTTTGCGTGCGCTGTGGGGAGGTTAGGACAGGGAGTATAGATGGTCTGGTGGACTGACGGGATTAGGGCTTGTAGGAGCGACCAGGTGTTTTGCTCGAGTCGGAGGAGGTCGATGGTTTCTTGTGAGGTGCGTCCTGAGAGGGAGTCTTCGTGTTCTGTTATTCTACACGGCGTGGTAAGATCGAGCACAGTTATAGCAGAAATAAAGGAAGATAGACGCACTGGTCACGGCATATCTGCCGCATGCGCGGCGCGAACCCCGTCTCGGGGTCTAGCAGGGCAGCGAGGTCGTCTTTCATGGATTGGCAGAGCGCCAGGACCTCCGCGCAGGCGGCGTACAGGGCGTCCGACATAGCCTGTCGTAGGTGGTTTTAGTCCCTAGGTGGATTTTGGTTCTTGGGTGTATGTATTTTGAAGGAAGTTTAGCGAGCAGCTGTAGAGGTGGTCATGGACTTGGTCGATAATAATATTGTTGAGACGAATTCGGCAGTGTCACGCTCTGTTACGTGCGTTACACGTCGCGATTCCGCGGTCACGCCGTGAACGTTTCTTGACTTGGAACTCATCCTCCTGCACGTTCTGTAATCGAATTTCAGTTTCCTTGGCTGCAACCAAGATTTCTATGTCTCAAGCGCTCTCTTATACTATGCTGCAGCCTCTGTCTGACCAGGAATCAAACTGGCCGGTGATAGATCTGACCAACTTGGACTTGCCTCCTTCCGTTAGGCAAAGCGTTTAGATTGTATGTCAGATGACGAGGCGTTCAATGAGCTACAGCGAGGTATGCATTTCACTATAGTACCCCGTGAGCTCGCCACATTTTCTTCATGACGTACAGATTACCCAACTTATAACTTGGCGAACAAACTCCACTCGACAGCACTTACTTCAACAGCACCAACCCATGTCAATTAAAGCCATACTCGGACTCCTGGACTGCGGCTGACAAAAACACACCGAATGCAAAGTTGAAACTTCCAAACGGCACATCTCAACTCGGCTTGGTCTCGTTTTCGGCATAATTATCTATCTTCCAACGTCGCTAGATAAACTATAGACTCTTTAAGCCCGCCATTCTGCACTACCAATTTTTGCCGTTGTGCTAACCTTCTGCATAATACACAGATTATATAGCCAACTTGCGGCTCATTGAAACATGGCGAGCAAACCCCCCTCAATAGCACTTTCTCCCGACTTGGGCACTTACTCCAGCACCGCTAAAAATACACTCATGTGGTCATCACCACCCTCTACTTACTGATCACTACCCAGCCCTGCTTGTCACATAAGTCCAGATCGACTCCGAACTTTGACGTCCCCGCAATCATCTTCCATTTAATATGTCAGGTGATGAAAAGTTGTGGGATAAACTAGAGTTGTAAGTTCTCGATTCCAATTGTAGTACGTGCTAATGGATGTTATGTGTGATGCAGAGATTTACTTACTTAACCTACAGTAGGATCTTGGTGAGTGGACTCCATTCGTTCGCACATTCCTCGGACTTACTCAAGTACATACCTACTCTAGACGTAATAAATATACACCCATGTCGATTATTACCATCTCAATAATCGCCAAGTCTAGTACTCCTCCGAATCTCCACCCAATCACCTCCGGCTCGGACGGTCCAAGCAGCAAAAAGAGCATTCTTATCGTGCTGCATTTATCAACTGAGCTCGTCATTTCAGTCTTGCGTCGGATCAGTTGACTGAGTGTGCCTGTTCGCCGTGAAACGCGCCTTTTGCTCTGGAAGTGGGAGGCCTTTTGCTTGTTCGGTTGGTGCCCTGGAGCGGAGGCGCTGAGAATGGAGCTTGATAAAAGCCTTCATAATCTTTGAGTAGGGGGGGGGGTGATATTGATTTGATTGTATAGCCCAGTTACAGCATGGACGACGAACCCAACCAGGACGGGCCCAACCACACCATGCATGACCCTCAACATGCCACATACGACAACCCCAACAGCAAGACCCTCCTCGATACGTTCCTGCACATCGCGCGCAGCCCCCTTACCGCGGAGCTTTCCGCTGTCGAGTGCGCCGCCGAGTCGTGGACGTATGGCGACCTTGACTGTATATCTACCGGGCTCGCTCTCCAGCTGAAAGCCACACACGGCCTGCGCCCCCTCGTGGCGGTGGTGAGCGAGAACCACCCGTACGTCCTCGCGATGCTGCTCGCGGCGTGGAAGGTGGGCGGGGCGGTGGCACTGCTGGATCAAAATGCGCCGCGGGAGCTCGTGGAGGCGATGTTGAGGAATATAGAGCCTACGTGCTTGGTGTTGTTGGAGGGGGATAAGGGAACGCGGGAGGTGGGGGAAAGTAAGCCTTTGAATTTTTGTTGTCCTTCCATGCTGACTTACGCCCGTACCAGGTCTCTCGATCCCTACCATCCCCTTCGCTCCCGCACACACAACACTCACCATCCTCACGCAGCAATACCTTTCTCTCTCCCCCGACCTCCCTGCAAGCACGTACCCCCCGCCCCGCGAGTTGGACGTAGCGTTGTACATTCACACTTCATCCGCTACCTCCGCCTCCAACCTCAAATGCGTGCCTCTCACACACCGTAGTGTCCTTTCCGGGGCGCGCGCGCGCGTAGGGGCGTGGCCGAAGCTGTTTCCTGAGCTGGGGGAAGGGGGTTTTGAGAGGCTGCGCGTGCTGGGGTGGGCACCGTGGGCGCATGTGATGGCGCATTCGCACGATTTGGTCGCGGGGACGTGGTTGACAGGGGGGTGCTATATTTTCGGGATCACCCCGAGCACGTATCATCACGCGGATAGTATGGGGGAGTTGGGCGGGAAAAAGAGCACTCTAGGTGGTGGTGGTGGAGGAGGGACGAGCACCCAACAACTAGACATCGCCGGCCGCCTCCTTCAAACGGTGCTCGAGAAGCGGCCTACGGTATTCTGCGGCGTCCCCTGGATCCTCGAGGGCTTCATGCAGCACTGGCTTTCCGCTGGAGAAGGTAGCGCGTCCCGCGAGCAAATCGCCGCTGCCCTGCGCACACTCCGGATGTTCGGCTCTGGGGGCGCGGGGACGAGCACGGAGTGCGTGGAGTGGGCGCGGGAGGTTGGGCTGCGGTTGGTGTTGAATATGGGGATGACAGAGTTGGGAGGTAAGTACATAAGAAATGACATTCTTCCGTGGAGGGCAAGTTGTTGACTTGCCGATGCTTTGTTCAGGCCCACTGTTCCATGCGATTCCGGATGGAAGCCCGGGATGGCCTATGAAGGAGTGTTTGCTGGCTGATGGGGAGTTGCTGCTTGTTGATAAGGATGGGCAGAGGAGCGATTCCGGTGAGAGTGACCCTGTGTCTAAATAATTTAGTTGGTGCTGATAGTTATAATCGTCAGAGGGCGAGCTGGTCGTGAGGAGTGCAGTTATCAGCAGTAGATACTTGAAGCATGACAGCTCGGCGTTCACTGCGCATGCGGATGGGACGATTTCGTTTCGTACTGGGGATATATATGAGATTACAAAGGACGAGCGGCTGTTGTGGAAGGGGAGGACGGAGGATTATATCCAGGTTCATAATTATTCCATGGTGAAGGGAGATGATGCTAATATACTGGCTTATTCTGCGCAGATGTCATCTGGAGAGACCCTCGATCCACGCGTCGTCGAAGCAGCCCTGAACAAGTGCCCCTCCATCGCGCACTCCTGTGTCATCGGGAACAACTTCCTCAAAGCCCCCTCCCAGTTCGTCTGCGCCGTCGTCGAGCTGACCCCCGAGGCCACTGCAGCCCGTGTGCCCGCAATCAGTGACGTCACGCGGGCCTTCGCAGCCGTGAATCGCACGCTCGCGCCACCACTAAGGATCGCATGGGCGAGGGTGCTCATCCTAGAGGGTGAGCAGCACGTGCCATATACAAAGAAAGGCATGGTGTTTCGAAAGAAGTTGGAGGAGGTATTTGGGATGCAGATACGGAGGTTACTTATTCGGTCGGCGGACACGACGCAGAGGTCTGCTGGCCTCCCCCTGAACGGAGGGACAATTAGGTTGCAGCCTTCTTCGCAGAAGACGAGAGACGATGTTCGCGCGGTTATCATAGGGGTCGTCTCGGATGTGATTGGCATCGAAGCTGAGGATCTGGAAGCGAATGCGGAGGCTCCCTTTGCCGAGGTTAGTGGAGCCCATAGTGTTATTAGTGTCCATTCAATCTCACCTCGTGTTCGCTTTGCAGCTCGGAATGGACTCAGCTATGGCTGTTAGCATCGTCAA
>JASFDH010001428.1:0-14942 GCA_036937195.1 Nidularia pulvinata
GAGCAGGTTGAGCAGGAAATATGCTCTTACTTGTGCCCTTGCTTGTACCTGCAGGAGCATGGGACTTCTGGCCTTTCGGAGGCATGATGGGAGCACAGAGAGAGGGGCAAGGGAGCCTGGGGAGGCTTGCTGTGAGATCTATCCGAAATCGCACCAAACAATGACACAAATACAGCAGCTATTCATAAATTGACATCTGAGTCCGAATATCTATCTAAAAATATCCAAATACCCACGGGACCCGTGGTTTTACTATAAATATCCACGGGTCTAACCGTTTGCAACCGGTATAAACGGTCCGTGGATAGAACCGGACTTGGCCGATCCGTGACAGTCCCTAATTGTCACAGCCGTCGCTCCCGAGGTGAACCTCGAACGACTCGACGTTATCGCAGTGGCTTATTTATAAACCCGCAACATATGGCCATGGATGAACTTTGTGTTCTTGCCTTCTTCCCCATCTTCTATCACCAGTGTCTTAGAAGAAGAGCTGTGGATTCCTCCTACTTCATCGGGGTACTTGGAAAACGAACACAACACGTGTACGCATAGCACATTGTCAAGACACCAAGATTCGAACCACGGACGCGCTCGCGCAGGTGCACATGCACAGTACGACGATAGCAGGTGGCGTTGATAATGAGACTATCACTGCACTGGAAGGACTGCTGCGTGTACAGCTTTCTGGCGTAGCAATAGGAGGAGGAGGAGGAGGATATATACCCGACATACTGTACGTTCCCCTTCTCTCCGCCTGCGAACTTCCAACATTCCAGTATGCCCAATATGTTCAATATCAGTATTTACTCTACTCTGCTTTCCCACAGCAATCTCCTCCTCACTGACCTACGTGTCCTTCCTATCCTCGGCGGCTTTCTTTCCTTGGTGGTACTCTTTGCCAATGGGGTCTATAGACGCGTCTGGTCTAAACCCAAACCACTTGTTGAACACGCAGCACCCAAGTATGGCGACCCCAAAATCACACGTCGCCAGCAAGGATTTGCCCGCTCTCGCGTGGTCGCGTGTATGGCTCTATGGTGCATCGCCCTCTTAGACGTGTTGCATACCCCGGAAACAGTTCAATATGGACTGCTAGGTGTCTACGTACGTTCCCTTACCCTCACTTCCCTACCTCAAAATGCTAAACCCATCCCCTATAGTCCTACATCCTCCTTCTGCTGTTCCTCCCCAAAGCCTCTTACCACGCCCCGACCCTCCTGCTGCTGCTGCTCCTGTCCTACCTCGCGCGCGACGTCTTCCCGCTCGCCACTTTCACTCTGGTTCCTCTCGACCTGGCTGAAGGGCCCTGGCTCTGGGTGAAGATCGCGTTGTTAGGCTGGGCGGGATTCGTGGCGCCAATTTTGAGTCCGCAGGCTTATGTGCCAGTTGATAAGGAGGTGAATTATGGTTATTTTCTTTTGCTTTTTTGTGCGTTGTTCGAGCATGCTGTTTCGTTGTGCTTGGATGCTTGTTTGTGTGGTGCTATACGTGCATTTGGTATGACCTTGTGCACCCCTTTTGAATAGCTGCTTGCGTCTTGCTCCAGTGGTCGATTGTATCGCTCAGGAGTAATCTTGTACGTTCTTCACGGACGGTCATCTGCGGTCTGCTCGCCGTATGACCTTGCGCGCCCCTCCTGAATAGTCGCTTGCGTTTTGCTCCAGTGGTCGATTGCATCCCTATGGAGTAATCTTGCGAGTTCTTCTCGGATGGTGGTCGGCGGTCTGCTCGTACAATCGTCTGTGCTACACTGGAGTAGTCGTCTGCGTGTTCGATTAGTGGTCTTTTGCATTACGCTTGAACGCTTGAGTGACTGTTTGGGTTACGTTCGTGCGCCCGTTACGTGGCCGTTTGCGTGGTGCTCGAGTTGTTTTTTGCGTTCTTGTCGAGTGGTGGCTGCGTGGTCATCGAGGCATCGTTGCTTAGCATTCGAGTGGATGCCGCGTTGTTATATTGCGCTCTAGTGATCATCTAGTGGTCCTCGAGTAGTCCTTCCGTTGTACAAAGTGCTCGGTGACATTGCGTTCAGGGTCCTTCGTCGCGTTTTGCTCGAGTATTCCGTTGCCTGGTCCTCAAGTTATCGTCTGGGGATGCTGCAGTGGTCGCCTGGACTGTGGGGTTCGTTTGCATGGCCAGAATGCTCGATTGTATTGTTCTCGACATGTCATCGGGGGTGTGCAAGAATGATCGCCTGGACCGGGGGTGTTCGTTTTGCGCCCGGAGGGCTTAATTACATGATGCCGCAGTGTTGTCGCTGTTGCGACTAGTTGCAGGTGCTCGAGCAGTCCTATTTTGTGTTGTTCGAGTGATGCTTGATCAATCTTTCCCCTGGTGCCTTGCAGATCCCAGTTCCTATTTATGACACTCGCGATCTTTTCGTTCATCTCTCATCTCCTCGTCACCCCATCCCTTTCTATCCAATGCTGACCACCTCACTTCACAGAACCCCCACCCCCCATCCCCGGACCAAACAGCCTCCCTCCTCTCCCTCATCACTTTCGCCTTCCTAGACCGCACCATATGGGCCGGGTACGTTGCTACCCGCGTAGGCGAGAAGGAACGGCAGCGAGAAGAGGTACAAGGACGAGAACAACAACCGCAAGATCCGGAACATGGCCGTGGAGGTCCAGAACGAGCCCAGGCCGAAAACCAACGTGCGCACCTCGCGCTCGATGCGCTTCCCCCGCTCGCGGATTATGATAATGTGCAGGGCCTCGTAGCGCGCACGAATAAAGTGGGTTTTCTAGTTCTGGGCTGATCCTTTTCCCATTTCGCCCTCTATCTTATTCTCCGCGCGTCGTTCGCGATCTTCGTTGCTACTGTCGTTTGTGTCAGTTTGCTGTCGTCGTTCATGTCCATTCGCTTCTTCTTCTGCTGCTTTGCTCTCTCCTCTGATGCTCCTTTCGTTCTTCGTGTAGTACTTCTTTCTTCATCTTTTGGAGCCACCTTTCTCCTTTGGAGCCACCTTTTTGCGTTCATCTATTTCTGGCGTTCGCGTTGTTTTACTGCTTCTTTTTGAGTTCTCTTAGAGCTGCTTATCGTTTTTTATTCTCTTGCTTTGCACCATTGTTCAATATTTCGTCTCGGGGATCTTTGCTGCCACCTTTCTTCCTCTGACGGTGCCTTTCCCTTTCGCTTGCTGTTATCCTCTTTTGGTTGCTGCTGTATTTCGCGCTGGCTTCCTGCTTTCGTTCGTGGCTACTTTCTTTTGGGTTTCTCCCGACTTTCTCACAGGCTGCTGTTCGATACGCCCACGGACCACTCTTCGACGTATTCATCGGCCGTTATTCATGGTTTCTCTAATTATGTTTTAACGCGTTCCTCTGCCGTTGTTCGGTGCGCCCCATGAACTTTTGCGTGATGCTTTCAAAAGCTGTTCCTTACCTTGCTTGCGTTCTTCACATCACTTTGTCCTTCCTGCTTACTTTGCCCTTCTTGCTTACTTTGCCCTTCTTGTACCCTGGCCATTCGTCTTGCTCCGTTACCATTCATCTTGCGCCCTTACCATTCTTGCGCTCTTTCCGTTTTATGTTTACTCATACTCCTGCATCTTCCACCTTCGCGTCCTTCCATGGGATCCTCTTTATATTCCTCTGCCCCGCTTCACCAGGCAGATCTTTTTCCAGCTTCTCTGTAGCCCTGTAGCCCCCGCAGTTCTGAAGCTTTTACTCATGAAGGGTCCACGCTTATGACGATTGCGCCTGCCAGCTTTTGCTGCTGCACCTGCGCACCTGCGGTGCTTGCAAGTTTGCGTATATGGGCGCACACTGCTTGCATCCTCATCTTTGTATGGACCTCTCAAATTGGCACCTCTGCGGAGACACTTCTCCTTTGCCGACTTCCGCGTGTTTTTTCGCCTGTGTGCATAGTCACCATTTTCCGTGTACACCATTGCCTTTTCCTAAGCCCCTGTGGGCACTTTTCGCATCTACACCATCCATACAGAGTTGCACCACTGCTCAATGAAGCTACACGAGGTTTTGTTGGTTCTATGCGGGACTTTCCTACGTCACTACCTTCTATATTTACCTCTGTAGCCTAGCACGCCATTGCACGTACTTTTCGCATCGGCGATGCCTGTGCAATAACTGCAGTTGTCTGTACTCGGCCCGATGTTTTCGCGCTCGTCGCCTTTGGGACCTTATTCCATGCAGCTATCTTTTCTTTCTTTGATCTTGCACTCAGCACTTTGTTCGCTGTCATCTGGTTTCTGACATTTGCACCCATACATATTCTTCTTCTACCCCTTTTCATTTTCCTTCTCCCCTTCCAGTTCTCGATCCCCGAGCATCCACCCCCGTTCCGAATCGGTAAATCCGGTTGTCAATCTAATTTGTATCCGGTCCTCTGATTGTGTTTCTGATACCCATTGTTCCGATTGCGATTTGCATTTGACTTGATTGCGTTTCGATGTCTACTCCTAGTCTAGTCCATTTCCTTTTGCTGCAATTGGGATTTGCGGGTTTCATTGACGCCAGAACCTGTTTATTCCGATATCGGATTTATATTCTCTGATTGTAGTTGGCCTTTGCTTCCATTCTGATTTGCATCTACTCCACTTATGATTTGTTTTCGCTCTGATTCTTACCTTCATTTTCATTTCCTTCTCTTCTAATCCCCATGCCCGGCCCGTTGCCGGGCTCCTGTTTCGTGTAGTGCTTGCTCATTCCCGACCAGTAGCATCTTCCTGCCTGTTCTTGGCATAAGGGGCTTCAGTGCTTCTATTTGTGTTTCTGCTTCTATTTCTAAACCTCTTGCATCTATTCCCGGTTCACTTTTGCAGATTTTTCCGTTTCCTTTGAGCTTTTCGCTGATTTCCATTCCCCTCTTCGATCATTTTCCCTTCTTTTCCTTCCCGTACTAACTCCGTCCTTTCCCTCAGCATCTCCTCAGTTCCTCGCATGGTGTACCCAAGGCGCGGCAACGGCACCTTTTCTTCTCGCTCCTCCGTGCGTTCCCGGGAGAGGTGTGTGCTCTGGCGGTTCTATTGGTTGTACAGGCGGGGACGACCTTCGTTGCACCCCTGGGCATTAATCGGTTGCTGACGTAAGTAGTTATTCTATGTCTGCTCATGGACATGTTCGGTCCAGGCTCCCTTCTGCTTGTGCTGAGAGCAGGAGCAAATCAAGCTCATGTTTCCGCAGCATCCTTTCGGTTCTGATTGACCTTCACTTTTGCCCATGCTCCCGTGACTTGATCATGCTCTTGCCTTGTGTTCCCGATTCTCATCACGTTTCCTATCCACTTTGGTCCCCGTGGTTCTGTCACGTTTTCTGCTCATTAATTGTCTATTTCGGGCTACCTCCTCTGCTCAGTACCCTATTTACGTTTTACGAGACGCGTAACGCAATGCTGATTGCGCATCTACTGTAGCTACATCGAATCACCTGAGCAGGTATCCCTACGCCCCTGGTTCTGGATCTTAACTCTCTTCGTGGGCCCACTCGCGTCCTCCCTTGTACTGCAGAGGTACATCTACGTTTCTGTAAGCTCTTTTCTCTGTTTCGGAACTATAAATGCCTAACTGACTATCTTTGATTAGGTTCGCACCGTTACCCAGATCGAAGCTATCCTCACACATCACATTTTCGAGCATGCGCTGCGCATACGGTTGAAAGCAGAGGTCGAACATAAAGTACCAATAGCTGGAGCTACTACTCCGGTCACAGAATTATACGGGGCTGATACTCCCGTTCCAACAACAGATGGATCCAGGACGTTGGCTTCTGGGGAAGGACACACAGTAGGGGAAGTTGCATCTGCTGTGATCCTTGAAGATGCCTCTGCAGCCTTTAGTACTACTCCAACCACAAGCAAAGCCCCTGTTTCGGAGTCAACGCCAACCCCAGCCGCGCAAAACCTTGTTGGAAAGATCTCATCCCTCATCACTACAGACATGAGTAACATCCGTGATTCCATCGACTTCCTCACGCCCGTACTGTTCATACCTCTTCATCTGATACTCGCCATTTGGTTCTTGTATGTTGTTCTTGGTTGGAGGTACGTTTATGTTTCCATCTTCGTCCCGAATCTTCATGAGGCTGGAACACGATGCGCCACGACGCGCTGGGTTTCTTCCCTGCGATTGGATTAAATTCTTGCGCTAACTGCTAAGTGTTACTTAATTTCGCCAGTGCATTTGTTGGTCTAGGAGTCATCGTCATACTCCTTCCCGTCCCGGGATACTTCGTCAAGCTAGTCCAGGATGTTGAAGTCGTTCGGATGCAGAAGACCGACGCGAGAGTGCAAGGCGTTACCGAGAGTTTGTTTCTCTCATTCCTCACCACTCAATAAACGCTGAGTTGATTATGCTGCTTTGTAGCTCTCAGTATTCTCCGCATGGTCAAGCTCTTTGGTTGGGAATCGAAAGTTGGACAAGACCTCGATGAAAAGCGGGAGGAGGAGCTTACACTAATTAAGAAAAAGCAGATCTTGAATATGTTCAAAGGGATAACAAAGTGAGTGCTGTGCTCGGGGACCAATTATGAAGAGATGTACTAATAAATGAAATAGTTACATGACACCGCTTGCAGCGATGGTAGCTACGTATTCTACATAGTGCGTTGATTGCCCCTATTACTACATCATCTTTCGCTCATTCCCCTTCGCTTTTACCTCCAGTGTATGTGCTCCTGACTTATATTTCCTCAACGAACAAGCTAACACATCGAGCTGTAGACCCTGGTAATGAAGCAACCCTTAAACGCTTCCAAAGTGTTCAGCTCCATGTCCATATTCGATATCCTTCGTGGGCAGTTCTTCTTAGCCTTCCACACCATATCCCAATTAGTGGAAGGGAAGCTATCGCTTGAGCGAATGAATGATTTTTTGTGTAATGTTCGTGATAATCTCTTTCCGCTAATCGTGAATACGACCTGATGATGTATTATATAGACTGATCTCTTAGATTCGTTCATGAAGGACAAAGTGGTAGTTCCTGCAGATATTCACAGTGACGAGATCGAATTTCGCGATGCTTCATTTACCTGGTCAGGAAATCTCAGTGATATTTCTACATCAGGGGATCGTTTTGTCCTCACAATAAGTGGTGAGCTAAGCTTCAAGCGTGGATGTATCAACCTCATCGTCGGCCCTACTGGATCGGGGAAAACATCGTTGTTGATGGCTCTTCTTGGTTGGTTCTTTCTTCTGGTGCTGGTTGAGAACACATTAACTGATCACGCAATAAATTAAGGCGAGATGCATTTCATTCCATGCGGACCTCAATCTTCCTTTAATCTTCCTCGCGGCTCCGGAGTAGCCTATGCCGCTCAGGAGTCGTGGGTGCTGAATGATACTATCAAGGTATTATCTGCGTTTCTCAGTCAATTACTGAAATCATTTATGTCTTGTTTCTGCTAGAACAACATCCTGTTTAACTCGTCTTTTGATGAAGCACGGTACAAGAAAGTTCTACACCAGTGCTGCCTAGAACGCGACCTTACGTTATTCAAGGCCGGTGACCAGACGGAGGTGGGTGAGAGGGGTCTCACACTCAGTGGAGGGCAAAAGGCCCGCATCACCCTTGCTCGGGCTATATATTCCCGGGCTGAGGTCCTCTTGTTGGATGATGTCTTCGCCGCTCTTGAGTACGTACCGCTTCTCTTTGACAGGGTGAGAGCAACGCACGAGTTCGCTAACGCGTTTACTTGCAGTGTACATACAGCAAAATGGATCAGCGACAAGTGCTTTACTGGAGATATAGTGAAAGGGCGGACCATTCTCCTCGTCGTTTGTAGTTCTCCTATACTCCATAATATTAATTTTCTGAATATTGATCTAGACACATAATCTCGCTCTCGCCCACCCAATCGCGGAATATCTCGTCACCATGCGTTCGGGCACGGTGTTCAGTCATGGTCCGATATCAGAGAATACGAGAATGACCGCCTTGCAGGATCTTGAGAAACTTGTTGAACGTAACGACGAATCCTTTTTGGAGCACCAAGAGGATCCCAAATCAATATTGCAAGAAGACAACAAGATGAGTGATGGGACATTGATTGTTGCGGAAGAAATTGAGTTAGGTCGTGTGAAGTGGAAAGCTTGTGGGTGCTTTACTATTTCCCGCTGCTTACTTTGTGCTCATATCCATCTGCCAACAGTCAACCTCTTTCTCTCCGCACTGGGGGGCCGTTCACCTTTATTGTTCTTCTTTGTGTTCATTGGGGGTGTTTTATTAAATGATGCGCTCTTCGCTGGACAAACGTGGTACTTGGGCTTCTGGGCATCGCAATATGACGACCCCCATGGACTTCCCGTCCCTGCACTACAGTAAGCAACTTTTACCGTCTCAACTGCAGCTTCTACTAACTTTATGTTGATTTAGCTACATTGGAGTATTTGGTTAGTAGCTACAAACGTCTGCCTCAGATATGAGTTGACATTATGATCAGGGCTTATAACCTTCGTTGCTATTCTCCTTTATATCATGGAGTACATCGTCTACCTATTCGGGAGCATCCGTGCTTCCAGGAAAATCCACAAATTACTCATGCAATCAATTCTTGGAACCACGCTACGGTACACTCCCTATTACTGGCAATCTTTAGCATTACTAATCAGTGACTAGCTGGCTCGACGTGACACCCACTTCTAGGATTACTGCTAGATGTACTCAGGATATTGGGGCTGGTGCGTGTTCCACCTTCTTTCCGCCGAATACTATATGCATAGTTTGTCTACAGTGGACGGTCCATTAGCCGCTAGGGTACAAAACATGGTAGAGCTTACGTTCAGTATGGTTGCTAAACTTGTTCCTATTGTCATCATAACACCACTGTTCCTGGGCCCAAGCATCGCTGTGACGGTCTTAGGGATCTGGTTGTGCAGCATTTACATGGCATCTCAGCTGTCTGTAAAGCGCGAAATGTCAAACGCAAAGGCACCAGTCCTCGGGCAGTATGTTGAGCCTTTTCCTCAGCATTACCTGGACATTGATTCATTGATTATTATCTGATAGCTTTACCGTTGTGATAAACGGGATTGGTATGCTCTTGCTATCTTCATCGCCACTGATGACCTGACAAATATCTATTCACCAGTTTCGATACGTGCTTATGGTGCCCAGGATGTGTTTACCAAAGAATCGCATGTCCGTATCAACCGTTATACACGATCCGCACGCACTTTCTACAACCTGACGCGTTGGGTCACGGTGCGGGTGGATCTTATCGGAGCGTTATTTACTACGTCGCTGGCAGTGTATCTGGTGTATTTCCAATCGAGGTCATCGTCCGATACCGGTTTCTCACTGAACATGTCAGGTATGTTCACATTTCCGTTCGACTTACCATTAATTCACACATCCTTCCTGGAAGTCGTATTCAGCTCTATGATCTTATACTGGGTCATGTATCTCAATGATCTCGAAATCCAAGGTGCGTTTTCAGCATCTTCGATCGTTCTTTCTTCTGATTATCCGTGTCTCTTAGCCAATAGGTAAGAGCTCTTATTTGTTCGCACAGATTTGCACTGAAGGGTGCATCCGCTAGCTTGGAGCGAATTCTTGGATACCTAGGAATTGAACAAGAACCTAAACCAACAAAGCATGGCGCTCCTCCGGCGTACTGGCCTGCTAGCGGTGATCTGCGAGTGGAGAATCTCTCGGCCAGGTATTCGCCAGACAGCCCTGAAGTATTACATGATATTTCCTTCCATGTTAATTCAGGGGAACGCGTTGGCATTGGTACGTAATAAGACCTGTCATTCTACTTCCAAAGCTCAACGTCCTTGGACTCTAGTCGGACGTACTGGCTCTGGGAAGGTATGGATTGGAAGCATAAATCTCATCTTTTTCCCTATCATTAACGAGGCATAATTTTTCAGAGTACGCTTACACTGTCACTTCTGAGATCCATCCTTACAACAGGAAGCATATATTACGATGGGATATTAACGAACTCTGTGAATCTCGATGCGCTGAGATCGAGCATCACTATTATACCTCAGATCGTGAGACTTCTTTGTTCTTTGTCCGCCTTCTGTATGCTGATACAAGGCCTTCGTAGCCTGAGCTGCTTAGTGGCACACTGCGCCAGAACCTCGATCCCTTCGGCCAATTTGACGATGCAGTTCTGAATGACGCCCTCCAGGCTGCTGGGCTCTTTTCTCTCCAAGAGGACGATAGTAACCGAAAGATCACATTGGACACTGCGATCTCTGGTTCTGGTTCCAATCTCTCCGTCGGCCAGCGTCAGATCTTAGCGCTGGCAAGAGCGATTGTTAGGGGTAGCAAGCTATTGATATTGGATGAAGGTGGGCGTTGAACTCTCTCGAGGAGCCTATTCATTGAAATTTTTCTTTACTTCAGCGACATCCGCAATAGGTGAGGAATTCGCAGAAAATTTCTGCCAAAGGACAGCGTCTGATGTAACACTTTTTTCGTCGCAGATCAAGCAACGGACTCAATCATTCAGTCTTCCTTGCGCCATCAGCTTGGGAAAGACGTGACGCTCCTCACAGTCGCTCATCGTCTACACACTATCATGGATACCGATAAAATCGTAAATACCCATCTTCGTTTACGGGGTGATGCTTTAGCTGAACCATTATTCCTTTCACAGATGGTCTTGGATGCGGGAGAAATTGTATCTTCTTTGTCGTTGTATACGTTCCGGGAAGGTGCTGATATATTTCCTTAGGTCGAATTTGGTCCACCCCAAACCCTGCTACAGAATCCGAGCAGTATGTTCCGAGCGTTGGTGGACGAATCGGGAGATAAAGAAGTGCTGTACGCTCTAGCACATGCACCGGCGTCTCACCTCTAAAAATAAAGAATACAAACGTGTTCTTTTGGTGTCGAAATCTTTTGCATGGGATGTTTGTAGGAACAGGATTTGTGTGGGATATTGCATTGGGCGAGAATCGGGCTAAGTCAGAAAGCCACATAAGGCGGGCTTCAACTATCGGATTCAAATGCGTTCAAAGTTTTACCATATGACAGTATTGCTTGGTATTCGCACTATGACTTGGACTCCTGAGTTTATCGGGGATCATATGGCCATATTTGACACTGGTAAGGCTTCAGAAGGAGAACGGTAATAAGTTTCCGTTTCCTTGAGCTTTACCGGTCATGTTCACCTAACTATGAACCTGAATCTATTTGTAGTCGTACACCAGGAAGAGTGTTTTTCTATCTTCCATGGGAGAATTGAAGAGATTACGTATACGGTTACGATATTCGACGCTTAATGATAAGAACACATCCAACATCTTTCCAAATGTCAACATATATCTTTTGTTCGACTTGGTTGTGTGATTGTTTTACGACACTACAATCTAGCACTGGAAACTTTACCACATGGATAAAAATAACATGAATGATTAGAAGATAGGCGTGTATGAAAACGTGAGTATGGGACGAGCGAAATCAGGATTCTGACGTCGAAGAAAGACCGAACGGGATGACACAAATCAATTGGGTAATCCGGTTTTCCTAAGGAGATTTCCTTCAGATTTTTTAGCAGTAGAGGGCATCCGAACATTCCCCAAGGTTAAATGATAGTCGGTTACAGATGATATCCGTTCCAAAATATCTCTAAGGTTGTCGCAGGAGAGCGGGAATCAATGACTAGAGCGGACGGTTCCGTATAAGCTTTCCCAATCCTATGCAGTTACATATTTCATTTGAAAACTGCCGATTTCTGGAAGTTCCGAAAAGAACCCGGAGGAAGATGAGGTGCAGGAGTCAATATTTTGCTGGGGTAGCAGTTATATTTTATCAATACCAGTTGGAAACGATACTGAGAAAAAAGGACACTCACATTGGTGAGATGGTGTCCGTAGTAATTTCAGAGTTTTCAGTGGACTATAATTCGCGTTGAAAGGAAAACGATGAGCAGATTGAGTGATATATTCCGCATAATCCCCGTTCTTTCCCATCTTATGACACCCTGAGAGGGCATAGGGCCGTATCATTAAAATATAGATTTACGAAGAAACATTGTTGGAACTGAAGTATAACAAACCAAAACCAAGAATGACTAACTCATTAGTAATCGAATCAAATGCAATTGAGCTGGAGGGGCTGATACTCCGAGGCAAGCGGTTCAAGACTTGTGGATTTCGCCGATGCTAATCAAGACATTATTCATGTACTGAAGTATCGGAAAATGTTCAACAAATGCAGACAATCACATCAATGCAATAGGAAGATGGAGGTACGACGTGGTGGGACGCTGAGGCGGTATATTCGGGTGCAGGTGGTACCGGGCATGTCGTGTGCAACAGCCGTGGCGATAATCTCTTCATATGCTTGCAGTAGCACACAGTGCACTATCTCTGTCATACAATGCCCATAAGAGTCAGTATGTAGTGTAAATGCTGAGAAGAACGCCGCCCAACAATAGCAGGATATCAAAATGTGCGTTTAAAGGCGGGCGGCAGCCTTTTCTACCGACAAGCGTTCACGCTCCGAATCCATGGAGCAGCGCCCTAGTAGAAAAGAGGTTCTGGCAGAGTGAGGGAGCGTATGCGTTAATAAGGAAGGTGGAAGCCTCGGAGTCCTCGTGGCAGTGTTCCGAGTCGAGGGATGCGCAAAACTCAGGGTTCCAGCAAGGTTCCAGGGGTTCGGAATGACGGGGTTAGGGAACGGGCGAAGCCATCCTATTTGGTTCAAGTATTCTAGCCAAACATGTGGATTCCCAATCGCATCAATCTGATTGGTTACGCTCGTCAATCTGCTCCCACCGATTCATGACTTCTTTCACTTTCACGAAAGGCATTCCGCCGGCCCGCCCTTACTACCGCAAGTGTCGGATACTACTGAACTTGTATGCGCTCTTCGTTTCAGTACAATATCTGACAGCCGTGCCAAGGATCCCAGATATTGACTCATTCTCCCCTAGAACACGTTATCAGATGACGCACCCGACGTGCTGTCATTGATATTTGTAACAGGAAGTCATCACAAAAAATCTTCTGCAACCTTAGAGCCCTTCCTTGCATCTGATGCTATAAAATATCTCCCAGAGATCCCCGAGGGCTGTTGTTGTACTAGGACTACATAGCACAGGATGATCCTTCCCGTTTTCTCATAATAGTAAGAAATAGTGTATCCCGAATTGCTCTTGCTTTTCAAACACCACAGGATAGACACTCCCGCCGCGTTCTCATACCTGTGACAGGCATCAAATCCTCGACCCGTATTTCGGTGTGTCCTACTTCCGCTAATACTTTGCCCGTATCATGTGCACGCTATTTTTAGATTGAAACCTGTATTATTGGGCCCCTCGTGTCTAACTAAGGGAAGTCTTTCTGGACACTGTCTTACCCGCCCTTTGGCATACAATCACCAACAGAAACTTTCACACACGTTACCGACAACCCAAAGCTTTGGAGCAAATCCGCTTTTGGTACCTATGGTGGTTCTATCTATCTTCGCTCGCGCCTCCCGTAAAGGGTCGTACAGGGCGGCCTTTGAGTGCGGCTCGTTGTTTTTTTGCGGTTTCAGTCGATGAAAGGCCTAGCACATCACTTAATGAATGGGTATAAAGAGTATCGAAAAGATGTAGAGCTTTTGCAGGACATCCCAGTCTTCCACTCAAGCATCTAAAAACCCGAAATCCAATGGCTTTTGCTCGTCTTTCAATCATTGTTGCTCTCGCTCTTAGTGCTATCAGCAATGCGGCACTCACCAAGCGCGTAACCTGTGCTAGTGGACATGTCACTGCGAATAGGGCATGCTGTGGTATATATTCTGCATTTTTCAGTGCACGTTACATTTTTCCTAATTGTATTTATAGCTTTATTCCCTATTGTCGACAATATCCAGGCCAACCTCTTTGATGGTGGAGAGTGCGGCGAGGAGGTATAAAGTCGTGTTGAATTGATATCTATCATATAATTAACAATATTCATTGAATAGGCTCATTCTGCCCTCCGCTTGTCATTCCATGATGCCATTGGATTCTCCATTCACGGTTGGTCAAATTAAATTTGATTCTTTCTTTTTTTTGAAAACTTAAGCTTATTGATTTTTAGGTGGAAAGGGCGGAGGGGCCGACGGATCCATCCTACTCTTCAACGCTACTGAGACAGCATTCCGTTCGTGATTTTTTATTTGGTTTTTGTGCTTCTTTTCATTCGAATATTTCAGACGCCAATGGAGGGTAATCCAATGTCCCCTAAGCTTATTCTGCATTTTCTTACTCTATTTCGCAGAATTGACGATATCACTTCCCGTCAATTCCCAGTGTTCCAGACTACTGGCCTAACCCCTGGAGACTTGTACGTTATTTTAGCTCATTAATATCCTTCACATTTTCAATTCTGTCGTCAGTGTTCACTTAGCTGCTGCTGTTGGCACTGCAAACTGCCCAGGAGCACCCAGACTCCAGTTCCTGTTTGGTCGCCCAGCGCCCCGCGCCCCTGCACCCGATCTGACTGTCCCGGAGCCTACCGGTATGTTAGCGCAAATGTGATTTGAATTGCAAAAATGAACAAATGCCGATTTGTGGTAACAGATAGTATCACAAAGATTTTGGCCCGCTTTGCCGATGCCGGCTTCTCGTAGGTTTTCTATATCTATGACTCAAAATTTTGTTAATATTTATCCACAGTCCCCCAGAGGTTGTTGCTCTTCTGTCCTCCCACACCATTGCTGCCGCCGTACGTAACGTCTATGTATGTCTTGCAATTCTTTAATACTGACACAGGGATTGTCCAGGATGTTGTTGACCCGGTACCTTGATATTTTCTATACGATGCCTGATTTCACTGACGGTAAGCCGCTTCAGACTATTCCAGGAACTCCCTTCGATTCGTAAGCAATTCCTTGCCATTTTGCATGGAATAACTATTGATAATATTGAAACAGGACCGTCGGAACTTTGTAGGCATAATTTGCCAGTGAACAGAATTACGAAGACTAACATTGTCCTCAAGCGATACTCAAATCTTCCTCGAGGTCTTGCTCAAAGGCACTTCCTTCCCTGGGTATG
>JASFDH010001429.1:0-14935 GCA_036937195.1 Nidularia pulvinata
GACGAGGAAGGTAGTTTACGGTATGGAAACTAGAGGAATCCCTGCCTACGGTGCTATTTTCGACTCCTAGGCTTATCGTTTCCATTCGATTATTCTGTAGATTCAATAGACACCATGTCTTCATTTTCTTTCTCCATCTACGATCTAGAAACGCTCTTCTTTTCAAGCCGTACTTCACGCTCGATACGCTTTGCGCTCTCATGTGCGCGTACTTCCAGCACTGTAAATGATCATGTAACAGAAATGTTTAACTACCAGTCCCTCGAATGTAAAGTAATCACGTTGCCGAACTATAAAGGATTACTTTCCAGTGGGGTAAGTACCGAAGAACATAGAGGACTCAAAAATCGAATTTCTATTTTTGTACTGAAAACTGCTATCCGAAGACATGCGGATAATGTCCGTTGGCTAGTATGTCAACGATCTGGGCAATAAACCACTCGGCCTGAAACGGCCCGAGCTCTCAATTCCCTAGCACATTAGCTCAATGCTCAGATTTTGAGGAGGCCATCTTGCTTTGATATCACAATTACATGTGTTTCGGATATCTCACTAGTCTCTAGATGTTTTGCAGGGCGCTGCCCAATAAAAAGTCAACCACGTAGCAGAGATCTTATCCGAGTGACTGGTGAAAATAGTTCCCGTATACATACTACCACGCACTCGAGGTTTCCCAAGCAGAGGAATTGAAGTTGGCTAAAACAAGCTCTTGGCATTGAGACAGTACACGCACCCTTGTGGAGTGTGTTAGAAGAAGGCTGCTTCAAAATAAATATGAACATGAAGTGCAGCATGATAAGCATTGCCTTCAAATGATGATGTAGATGAGCATCAATTGTAATGTCGCATAATAGCTACTTCTTCGACTTTAGGGAATCATCTGGTTTGATCCCATTATTGAACTGGGATAGCGATAACTTAAGATGGCATGTTCGAGGGCGAAAGTGAAGTATGGTCATTTCAATTATCAACAAGCAGTTTCCAAAAATTCTCCAGTTTGACAGTACGCTCCTGGGCAACATGCGGCAGTGTGAGATTAAGGTTACCAAAGTAAGGTCATGAGTGAATCTCAAGAGACAATGACCGGATAGATCCCAAGATGAAGATGGCATTTCATCTTGCGTGCATATTCATTTTTAGAGTAGCTGCGGGGAGTGTAGGTGGTTTTCCAAGAGAACATGTAGAAGGATAGCTGTCGCCCTTCCAGCTGCGGAATATTGTTGAAAGAGACCAGGAAAGGTTAGGATATCGATATCCTCTCACTCCATTGACCCATTAATTTCTAATTGAAGAAGAGTATACACTGCCAGCCCCCTTCCCCAACAATGCATATAGTCCATGTGTATATTTTTGAAGTCTTGCAAAGTCCTCGGGCGAACGCCAAGAGAAAATGCTGCGCAATTGCCGCGATCTGCCCTTACTGCCGTGGACTTGACACGCAACATTGACGCGGCTCACTGGCGCGCATTGAAGACTCAAATTACTGCCATACCTATTATTACTCAATAAATAAGTTCAATTACTACTCTATATGGTCCTAAAAACACCATAAATGCTTCTAAGAATCTTTAAATTGAGTTAAATGTGTATTTAAATTGTGCGAAGCCTATCTTTTGAAAAATTAAGCGTTTTTGCTCAGATTGCTCAATTTTACCAAGTACAATGTATCAGTACTCCTTCGGACACCCGATTGAGTTTGATATGTCATAGTTTTCACACTCCGAATATCTTCATTTCAAGTATCTAGATATGTCATATGTAGTGTTTAGATGTTTAATATGTAAAATTTTCGGGGTATTTATAAACGCCGATGAGAGTCTCCTCGATCCAAAAATCACTCCTTCGGACGCATGTGACAGGCGTTACGTTCGTGTTCTCATGTCATCTAATTTACTGACATATGCTTGAAACTATTATAGATTGATATCTCTTGCATGGACCATAAGATTGAGGATGGAAATCATCTACTTTGAGCAATTTTCATCAGTTTGCCTTACCAGAACCTGTATCACACGCAAATTGTTCCCAAAAATTCTGTGTTTTCGTATACATGTAGATATAACCGGCTAGAATATGCATGGCAAATATCTAAGATTGGTTCTGAAATAAGCGAGAAATCCGCAAGTGTCCGAAGGAGTGATGGTGTCCGAGAGATGGCCGAAACACTATACTCTCTGTAGTGGTTTTTGCAGTATCCTGGCATGAGTCTACATGGAAGAATGAGAATACTTTCTGCTTGATAAATTCTCATTATAAAAGAAAATAGATACGCAGATGGCATTGCTATTCACAGAGTAATAGAGTTGAACCTCTCCATATTTGCAGAGAATATTCAATGTAATCCTCTTCCCTATATTTGTTGAATATAAAAATGGTTCATATAGTAGCTTTTACAAAATGTCATAGTCTTGCAATTTCTTTATTCCCTTTAGCAGTACCATCGTGGCATTTCCCGTGCCCCTCAGGCGAGTTTTGGGTTTTCTCCTGACAAATTGTATCCTTGAGGGAATCTCAATGCAAAAATCTTATTTCCCGTCATCCTTAATGCACGATCCATACTCCTTGGTTCATATTCGCACTCCTTGTGACTGTAGCTTGGGAATTTCTCCTGTGACACTTTCCGAATTTTGGACCAGTGATGCGCTTCATTTTGAAATTCTCTTCCTGGGCTTGTGGAAATTTTGCTCTCTCCCTGGTGTTATACATCAACGAATTACTCTATATGATGTCGGGATGCACAAATTAATACTGCGCAAATTTTTGTTCAGAATAATTCTCAATGAGTACCACACAGGTATCGTTGTGTTGCTATTATTCCTGGATCCATATCGAAACGCTGTGTTGAATTCATCATGTGTCGTTTGCTCAGTACAGCCCACTTATGGGGAATCGGGGCTGACATAGAGCCATAGCACATTCTTCCATTAGCTTATTCTACACATGGCATACATTTCGTTAATCAAAGAAACTTCCTACAAATCAAATATACTTATTAATAATACCTACCAAGTGTCGATGGAATTTAAATGAATTTTGTCAGCTCTTCTATCTTTCATGTCTCTGCATTGTCTTCTTGCAGTCCATGCTATAGTTGTAGAGAAAATAGTGATGAGTTTAAATTAGAACAATGGTAGCAAGTATGAAGTATATGTAGCCATGCAGCTAATATGTAGGCGAGGGCCAGGGCGGACTTCCAACTCGAGGTGCTCCCCTGGTACCCGAAGGCAGGTTGAGTTAAGCTCTGACAGCCAAATACTTAAGGCTGAGGACAAAACATGAGGCGAAGCTCAACACACCTAAACCTTAGGAGGGGAAAGCCAACTAAAAATGGAGGACGAAAGGAAATGGAAAGGAAATAACAAGAAATTGTAACTCAGCTCGATGTTGGAACAGAGAGGGACATCATCCACCTTGCTCTGAAGTGGGAAAAAGCAGTAGTAGATTATAATGCAGAATTTAAAAGCAAAGGTAAATAAATACAAATGTCTTTTTATCAAGAAGATTCTCACACTGCAAGGAGAGCAGTCATCCGCCTTGCTTAAAGTGGGAAAATAATAGAAATAGCGGAAGGAGCAGTCATTCACCCTACTCAAAGTGGGAAAAACAGCAATAACAGAGGAGCAGTCATCCACCCCGCTTAAAGTGGGAGAAATAGCAGTAGCAGAGGAGTGGTCATGCGCCTAGCTCAAAGTGGGAATAGCAATAGCAGCAGGAGCAGTCGTCGGCATACTCAAGGTGGGAAGGATAACAATAGCAGCGGGAGCAGTCATGCATGCCACTCTGGAGTGGGAAGTACAAGAGAAGTGAGAGAAGTGAGAGAATATAAAAGAGAGGACGCATTGCAGAGCCGATGTTCCAAGTTCCGGGTAGAGGCAGAGAAAAGGCACCCAGTGAGGGCAAAAGAGGGAAGTAGCAGCCTAGCACCATCTGCCGAGCGGCGCTGAGTTGGCAGTTCTGGGAGAGCATGTTCAAGGAAAATCTGGCTGTATTCAAGAGGAAGGGAGGTGATTCGTCCTCTTAGTGCAAAACATACCCCTAACCAGAGCACAAACGGTCGGGATATGTGACAGGACCATGCACCCGTTATGCGAAGAAGTGCGGTCCTCACTTGAAGATCACACTCCTCGTGCCTTGTCGATTTGGTCTTCTGATCGTCGCTTGCACGAAAATACGAAAACACTATAAATTTATCAGTGAAGCCCTTGAGTCAAATGACTTCAAGATTATTTTGGGCATCGATATAAAACTCTATAGTAATGGAAGCGATCAGTTCTTATTGACCCTAAAGGTTTGTATCAATACGTCAGCAGCAGTGTATCCTGATGGACCGTTATAAAGAAGCGATACTCGAGCATATGGATGTTACGACTGTTGGGAAACTTGATGTGTTCGTAGACCATGCTGAGACGCATGCAGAACGACCGATGGAGTCACTAGGACCGTAAATATAACGGTCGGCGGTCCTGTTAAGCGACGATCGGAATCTAATCCCGGTCACTTAGATTCGGAACATCCTTATCTTATCAGGATCTCGGAATCTTCATTTTCTTGGCCGTAGTCATGACTGCTCATAATGCAGAGCCTCACCTAAATTGTGATGCATTATAAGAATTATGCATCATCAGCATGCATTTTGGATGACGGAAGACCTTTTATGCCCCCAAAAATCCCATGCGTTATGAGAAGTGTACTGCATGACTATATATAATAGGGATTTCACCATTTCTCTACAAGGTGGACGGCCCAGAAATTTGTGTTGGAGAACATCGACTGTTCCGCACTTAACTTCAAATTTCTGATTCGGCTCCGTAGATCTTCGAACGGCAAGTTTAAGATTATCGTAGAAGAATATATATATGCGGTCATGCGCCATAGCTACGCTCCGAACCGATACATAAGAAGACAACTACAAAGTACAAAATAGTGCCCAGTTGTTTATATCCGAGGATCAACCAATTGCAGAAATGAACTACGTACTATATCGTGGATGGAAGTTGAGCAACGAACTCCTGAATATGACGTAGTGTAACCATTTTGTCATAATTTAGCCTTCTACATCCCTCCTTGCTGCACTTCGAGTTCCAGCAAGCCGTTGCTTCCGACCACTCCTCCATCTCCAACCCAGAAAGTGTATCTCCTAGAGGCCTACGATCCATCTCCGAAAACAATTTAGCCTTTAGCTCTCGCCAGGCATGGTTATCTGTCTCCTCTCCACACCCACTACAATATCTATTCGTGACATTGCCAGCGCTGAACGCTTCATCAGTGTCTATTATGTGCTTGAAAAGATCTCGTCGTTTCCTGTGAAAAGCAAGAAGCGTCATGAGATCCTTCGACGACAAATGCTCTAGTTGTGATCGATGCTCCTCATCATAGAGCGAGAGGCTGAGCGTATAGGTAGATGCAAGTTTTGCCTCCTCTTCCCATCCAAAATGCGTAGCCATTACATATAGCCGCAGTGGCCGCTCAAGGAAAAGCGGTGCCGTAATGGCAGATCGTATGATAGATAATGGACCTAGCGCCTCCCATCTTTCAATAAGGGATACAGCCTCTTCCAGCTGGTCGAAATTCTCCCATTTCGGTGTTTCCAGACCGCAGAGCATACGAAGAACTCTCTCCAGGACAACGTCCTTTTCGTCAACTGATATGTGAGTCTCCAGTTTTGTGGGAGAATTCTTTTCAAGTGGTGTAGGTGGCGCAATTATGCTCCGGAAGAAGTTCGAAGTATTCCGCAGTGTAAATGAGTACACACGATAGCATGTCCCTTCATTCGACGTAAGAATCACGTCTGCTTGTGGAGAACTGAAGAATGGGTGAGCTTTTAAAGTGGGTTGTTCGACGCTGGAACTAGCCATGATGAAGGGGGAAGACAAGGAGCGTTGAATGCATGGCTAGCCTTGCTTTAACAACGTGGTCCAAATATTAGGGTGGTACCTTGATTGGTTCGCTACTGGCAGATGATAGGGGTGTAGCACCAGAGTTGTAGATTGAGATAGCCAGCGGTAGATACGTTTTCAGCGGCAACCATTGGCTATAATAGAGATACTGGTAGCAATTAGTATTCATAGTAAAGGCACGTCACCTGGGTGAGATGGGCTTACCCGACGATGCCCATTGGTAGATGGGAGCAGATTATACGAAAAACAGTTTAGGCTCTTGTTCCAGTGCGGAATGAGAAATATTGCAGCGTATATTCATAGTATAATATTCGAAATGTGACGCTTTAGCTCTGAGATGCAAGGACGCATAGAATAGAGTGAGTGATGGCCCCTAGCTGAAAGTTGAAATGCAGTGCTCCTACAAAGTTTACCGGCAACCACCGGAAACGTGAGAAAACGTGACGTAAGAAAGAACAAATCCTTAAGCAAATAGGACGCAACATTCAGGGTCTATCCGGACCGTCCCATGACCACGATCATCGATACTTGCTACAGCCTTCACTCTGCTCCAGTTTCCAGGCACTTCAAGCTTCAAGACTTGATCACTTCGGGTTATTCCATCATTTTTAGTCACCAACAAGACCATGGTAGTATGTCCAAGGCTTCCAGAACAACGCCGACGACTTCCCCTCCACTATTGGCCTGATACACTCAGAAGGATGCTGTAACACACCCCAGTCGGGTCTCTGCGCATGGTGCATAATACTATTAGTAATTGTCAATGGATGGAACTATTCATCGATGCCATTCGACTTGGATGTCGTAACCTTCTGTGGTAAACATCTTCAAATTTTTTATGACATGTTAGTTGGCTGGAGGCTAGAGTATCACCAACGCTACCTCGTGTCTTGGCATTCCTACGACATTTTCATTTCGCGCACTGCGGCGATCTCGATGGAGAGTTGGGAGTCCTCTGAACATGCCTATGGTATTGTGCATCCAGCTGGACAGTATGTCAATTCGGTTCTTAGATTACATAAGCAAATAGCGATTCGAAGGATGCATGCTTTTCCGTTAGTTTTCCTTTGGATTTGCTACCGAAGTCGAGACGCTTACTAACAAGAGATATTATAGCAAATTGAGCGGAATCCGTGATAAAGCTGAAGCAATTCTGATGAGCCAAGACGGATCCAGCTTCGGAGAGTTTGAACTAAGCCGACGGTAATCCTGGTTTGTGAACATATCCGGCATTTTAACACTTTATTCCTTGAGAACTTCTTAGATGCCACACTGGGATCTTGATTTTGACGACATATACGTGGGTCTTCCTCAAGGACCGATGTACGACATGACATCGCCCGACGACAAGCCATCAATGGATGTCGGAAGCCTCTCAGAAACTTCGGCTTAAGATCCTCTGTCAGGCACCCATATTTAGCGAGCTCTTGGCAAAATCGCTAAACGCATTTCTCGAGGATTTTCGCGTACGTTTTTCTTTCTCTGCTAACTTCATCCGCCAAATGCTCCATTTGATAGTTTTCTCTGTCAAATGTCCCTGTGTTCGGCCAAGAACGCAGCATGCACATTTCCCGAAATCAAAATGCAGCGCATCCCAAATCCGGAGGTTGTTGTTTCAGAACCATGTTGAACCGCCAGCCTTCTGCGCTACCGTGACTGCCGCTGTTATTGTGATGTATGACTTTGTGTCATGACTATGTAGGGTCTAAAAATAAAGTTGCTGACATGTTGGCGCCAAGCGCACACCATCGAAATCGTATACCTTTAATGGAACCAATTTCGATGCTGTGAGCTGTGCCATACCTGGGTCCGCAGAACGTGCTGTAGGTCGCAATGTCTCTCTCCACAAATTACTTACCATAACAGCCTGTCTTTGATAGATTCATTGACATACTACCAACGTTTTGATGGAACGAAGGCTTGTTTCTGTCAACTGACCTTTCCCCGCATCGGAATAATAGTACTGGCATCGGCAAGCCCATCAACGAGCACGCAGGACTCCCGCCTGTGCTTCTTGCGCCCCTACCCACTCTAAACTCCATGGCCACTCTTGTCGCGCAAGGGCTCCTTACTTGGCTGATTTCTTCATTCCCAGCGCGACATTGGAGCGAGGTAACCTGCTCATCAAAGGTGCCTGATATTGTAAACCCGAGAGCGCATCCCGATGCTTAGCAAAATATTAGCGCATAGGCTGAGCGTGTCAGCTAGTGCTCCATGGTATAAAACGTGAAGGAAAGGCGTCCAACATTCTGCGGACTCGATCCTCGAATCAGCTCTCCTCTTCTCTAATCTTCTCTACCACCAGTTCATCCTCCTGAGCTAATATGTTCGCCAAGCTTGCTTCAGTCATCGCTCTCGCCGTCCTCGGTGCCAGCGCCGCCCCCAGCACTGTTGACAGCCATCCCGTTACCATTGCCGACGGTAACAGCCTGCATACCGGCCCCATTGCTCAGCGCCCGTGGTACTACTGGGCTGACGCGTAAGTAATTTTCTATACTCTCATTCCTTACCTATTCATCGACTCATAATAACTAATATACAGCAAGATCCAGTACGGTGTCTGCCCTTCTGCTATTGCCGCCCAAATCCCCGACTGCTATACCATCACCCTTCCCAAGGACGTGAAAAAGGGCCAGAAGGGACAGTTCCGCACCCCGCTCGCTCCCGCCGATGGCTCCACCTATTGGGCTAGCTGGACCTCGAACATTCCCTCTGCGGGAATCAATGTCACTGGAAACGCTCTCTTCCACTTGTTCGAGATGTATAGCACCGAGGGTGGCTCTTTTGCATATGTCTGGCTCAAGGATAATCAGGTCTTCTTGACCAGCCCCGACGGCTCCGTTGGAGTGTGTACCTTCTTTAGTCTCCAGTTTGAATTTAAACTGACGCTGTACTTTAATTTTGCAGGCCCCCGCCGATCTCTTTGGCTTTGCTGATCGTAATGCTTTCCATGAAGTCCTGCTCAAGACCGGCCCTCAGGGACACATCAGCTTCAACGTCACCGACAAGGTCACTGGTGATAGGCTCTTGACCTACAACTACGCCGGCCAGGTGGGACACAAGGACTTCCAGTAAGTTTCTTTGGTAGCTTTTTTTCCTTACGCGATTACTGAATATCTTATACTTCAGGTTCCGCGTTGGCTCTTACCGTGATGCCTCCGCCGGCCAGACCCAGTTCGTCGAGCACATCGGCCAGTGGGACTACTACAAGGTCTAAATTAATAGACCTGAAAAGTTGGAATTGGGGGATGGGGCTCAGTTTTAGATTAGAAAGATACTTAACTCCTAATGCTCTCCTCAATGTTTGGAGCACTTTCTTTAGTACATCAGTACAGCTATATATTGATTTTTTGGTTACATCTGGGTGCGCATTTGAGATTCGATACACCTATGAGAGCATAAAATCAACAACTTCATGAGCAGTGACAGAGTCTGATTGACACTATACTTTATATTTGCTATTCATTGACCGTTTTTCATAGCTTCAATAGATGCGCCGAAGAACCGAGAAGTCAGGTTGTGGTGAATGCCTAAAGATGGGCGGACTCACGTGTGCAAATCGTCCGCCTATTGAACTATATGATGTCCTGAAGGATCCGCCATCCCAAATATTTTCCAGCATGCAGAAATCGGCGTCCACTAGAGAAAAAATATACTGACATGAATACGATTGATTATGTTGACGAGCCATTTTTACTTACAGCTATATAGCTTAAGGATGAAGTTTTTGTTGCTACGTCTCGTAGATATAGAGCCACGGTTTCATCGAGTATCAGAAACAGATTTCGACTGCCCGAGACATGGACAAGTCTGATACCGAGGAGGACATAGCAAGCGATGTAGAACAGACCTGGAAAAAACCGCATCCCGGGTGAGCAGTTCGTGAAGAATTCATCCGTTCCAGCAAGAAGGGGGTTTATATGAATGCGCCCCTCTGATTTCCGATGGATGTTTTGTAGACGATGGTCAGTATACGTGGCATACGAGAGGGAGCAGGCCTACACGTCATGTGAGTGCGCGGATGATGAGGACTTAGACGGCGAATTCTCCGTGGATTTGAGAAAATACTTCCGCGAGAGGAGTAAGTGTGGGATGCACGGCCCGAGAACCTTTTCCGCAGTCCAGCTCATTATCATATGCAGTGTACAGCACATAGATAAAGGATAGCATCCACATGCGCAATCTGTGTTTGCAGTAACGAACGAATTAATCAAAGAAAACCGAAATTAGAAAAGCCATCTGCATCTTCACCACCGCGAACGCCAAGTCTATGTTTTATCGATGCTTAGAAACCGACAAAGTGCCACGCTTTCTGAGCTAGACATCTCCGTCTCCTCTACTCGGTGACGTGGCTAGCACCAATAATGAAGTGAACGACAGCAGATAATAATTCAGCTCGCCGAAGGGGAGTTTATATGAGGAAAATAGCAGGTTTTGATCAGTACGCTATGGTTACACCACTCCTTTACGGCGCTATAGCCAAGTGGTTACGGCGACAGATTAGAAATCTGTTCCTCTTTGAGGGCGCAGGTTCAAATCCTGCTGGCGTCGCTAATATATGGTCATGAAAGTTTTTGAATCGTTTGGCTATTTTTTGGGACGGTCCACCTCGTTAATAGCCATGCACCTATGAGCCTCCCCCGAAGTTGGGAATCAGGATCATCATGGAGTCTATGTAAATTAATAACTATCTAAACGATATTTGGATCGCTCTCAAAAGTCAGAATGTAGACTTCGGCTCAATGTTTTAAGGTATTTGCATAGTTGCGGTCAACAGCTACATACTATGTGTAGCATTACAGCATGAATCTCTATCCCTACACGGTGTAGAGAACAGAGCCACTTCAATTACAGTACATCTTCGGCTTACAGCCAAAATATTTGGATCATAGGAATATCGATCTGCAAATCTTACTAGGAGTGACATTGAACGCCGATCTTCTTTCACGGAATAAGAATAAAAGGTAAACCCCTGCCGATGCACGCAAATGAAGCAGTCCCTTTTGGGTACGGAATTTAAGACTCACCTCGCTGCGGAGAAACACCAAAAAATGCGAGTGGATCTAGGCATTTTGACGGAGAACTACGGAATGTGTTGGGCGCTGCACCCCAGGGCTCATCGGTACCGCGAACGGCCAACTCCACGCCAAGTAACCAGCACCCAAAAATTCCATCGTTCCCTGGGTTTAGCAAAACATGAAACTTCTTGACCTTGTCCGCGACGCCAGCAGGATTTGAACCTGCGCCCTCAAAGAGGAACAGATTTCTAATCTGTCGCCGTAACCACTTGGCTATAGCGCCTTGGAAGTGGGTGGGGAGGGAGGGATGAGACGGGCCGGGTGCGGGAGGATGAGTTGAGCAGAGGGGAGGTGGAAGGCGTTGAATAACTTTAAGCAGGAAGAATGAGAGGCGAGGTGAGATGAGCTTGAAGACTTTGCGACATAGATTCTACTTCATCGACATCAGGAGTTTGTACGAAAATGGTTCTCCGGGGGATCTTTATCCGTTGCATTGCACTCTGGATTTTTCAGCAACCCAATGCTCCATGTTTTAAAATCTACTTAAAGCATGCTCAATCACTTGCACTGCGGTCCGTAACGCACGTTCATCTTCACCCATCACTCCCGATTCAACACGTACTGTGCCGGCTTCAGAAAGGATAGTGTCCAAAATCCCGACAAAAATCACTTCCCATATTACACGTGACGACGCCAGCAGGATTTGAACCTGCGCCCTCAAAGAGGAACAGATAAGACCACTTCACAGTTGCAGGATTCGAATCTGTCGCCGTAACCACTTGGCTATAGCGCCGTACTATACGCTGGACAATAACCAATTGTGAGGTCGTGGGCAAGATCCTCCCACGGGGATATCATCGCTAACGCCGACCCTTCTTCCTGTGAGTGCACTATTGTCACTTTCGCGTACTCGCGTCCACCTTCGCCTCAAACCCTCCCAGGTCTTCACTCACGCACACATGAATATCTCTCCGTAATGGACCCAAGCAACACTGGAAACAACTTTGAAACCCCCGTGAACAGGCCGAAGCCGAAGGCGCGGTTCGAGTCGGGCCTTCTGCGCTCTGCGGCGGTGGGGGCGGGGAGTTCGGTGGCGACGCCGGGCGCGGGAGGGGTGAAGAGGGATTCGCTGGCGGCTGAGTTGGAGAGAGGTGCGTGGATTTGGTTTGGTTTGGGGAAGGAGGGAGGAAGACCTGAACCTCCATCCCCTTCACTCTCCCGTCCAACCTACACTTCATCCCATATCATCTTGTCATACGTCATACTAACTCCCCCTCTCACAGACCCACACCTATCCTCCGCCAAGCGCCAACAGCGCACGCAAGTCTTCACCTCGACTCTCGCACACGGCTCCCTCGAGCGGCAGCTCCTCGCCGCGCAGACGGCGAAGCTCGAGCTCGAGACGCGCCTCCGCGAGCGGGAGAGTCAGATTGAAAGGCTGGAGAGGGACAGGAGGTGGTTTGCGGAGCGGGAGAAGGAGGAGAGGGAGGAGAAGGAGAAGGAGCGGGCGGAGAGGGAGGAAGAGAAGGTGAGCTTTGGGGTTTTGCTTCGCTCGGTTTTGGTTTTGTCTGTTCTCTGTTCTTTTCAATGTTGCGGTGGCGCGTCGCGTCTGGCTTGGGTTGCCCGTCGTTCCAGCTTTCTTGCTCGCTGTGTCTCCTACGGACTGTTGCTCCGTCGTTTCTGCTATGGCTGCCCTTCGTTCTGCCGTGGCTGCTCTTCGTTTCTGCCACGGCTACCCTTTGTTTCTGCTGTGGTCACTCTTCTGTTGTGGCGCGACCTGCTCTTTCTTCCGCGTTACGTTTACCGCCACATTTGCATCCCCATTTTCTTTGTTTCTGGAACCTTTGCCAGTTCTTTTCGTGCGCTGCGACCCCTTCATTTTCCGGTGTGGGTGTCCCTTCGTTTCTAGCACGGGCACAACTTCGCTCTCGCGCAGTAGCCTTTTTGTCTCCGACACTTTTTGCCTTTTCATTCCTGCTGCCTTTCCCTCTGGCCCAGACGCCCTCCGCTATGGTATCTTACCCTTACCCTTTCGCCTTTCGCCTTTCGTTAGGCTGCTGTCTCTTTCTTGTTTCCAGTACGGTAGTCCCTTCATTTGAACACCATACGCATCCATTCATTCACGAGTGCCCCTTCGTTTTGGGCATGGCTGTTTCTTCGTTCTGGAAACAGCTGCCTCTTCGTCCCATGCAAATTCATCTCTTCATTTCCGACACGATTTCCCGTCGTTTCTGGCGTCCCCCCATCCCACATTTGGCTCTGCTTCCCGCTGTTTCTGGCTTTGCTGCCTTTTCGTTTTCAGGACTGTTCTCTCTTCATTTGGGGCATTATACCTTCTTTTCTGGCGTGAGCAATCTTCTATTAAGTCATCTTTCCCCGCCTTTTTTTGGAGCATCCCAGCCTGTGGTTTATGGCATAATCGCCTGTGCTCCTTCGCTCTGCGTCTTCATTTCCGACCGAGTTGACACTTGTCTCTTTGCTCCGTTGGTATTGGGTAGCATTTCTTGAGACGGTTGCCTCTCCGTTTCCAGCATAGGTAGTTGGCTCTTCCTCTTGGGCGCCGCTGCCTTGTTGTTTTGAGAACCGATTGCCTCCCCGTTTTTGGCAGGTGACATTGCCCGTTAGTTCTGGCCCTTCACTTTCGGGTTGCCCGACGTTATTGGAATGGGTGCTCTTTTATCCCTCCGCTCCAACTTTGCTACGCTTTCGTAGCGGACACAGTCGTCTCTCCGTCCTGGCGTTCTGCCTCTTCGTTTTTTCTGCGTTTGCACATCGTTTATGCAGCACCTGCCCTTCGTTTATGCCATGTCAGCCCTTTTTTGTCGCGTCTGGTCTGCACTTCGTTCCTGTAGCATTTACTCTTCGTGTCTGTCGCATTTGCCTTTCGTTTCTGCCTCACTTTACCCTTGTTCCTGAGGTTGCTGCCTGCTCATTCTGGGATAATTTCTTCGCCTCTCACTTCTGTTTTCTCACTGTTGTCCTTTTTCTTCTGGGCAGTATCGTTCTGGTTGCTCCTTCCTTTCTTCTTTTCTAGCACTTGTGCTCTGTGGTTCTCGCACTGTTTTCTTTTTCGTTATTACTACGATTGTTTTTGTTTCTTGGGCAGTTCTTTGGAGGCATAGCTCCCGTTTTTCTCGCGAGCCTGCCTCTTTACCTGCAGAGCTTCGGCCCTTAGCTTGTCACTTGGGCCGCTTCACTCTGGGGTAGTGTCATTTCTAATTGCACCTTTTTCCGCTACTGTACACTTTCCTTCTCTCCTCTCCTCTCTTCTATCCTAGTAAACCGTCACACTGACCTCTCTTCCCTCTCACAGACAAAACTAACTGCCGACATGCGCAACCTCCGTTTGACCGCCTCTACCCTACAAAATGAGCTCGCTGACCGGCAAGACGCCTTCTCTGCGCTCTCCCTCCAAACCTCATCCTCCCTCTCCGCATGTAAAGCCGAGTTGGCGACGGTTACCCACGAGCGGGATCAGCTGCGCACGGAGGTGGGGTCGCTGGAGGACACGGCGGCGCAGCGATTGCAGGCACTGGAGGACCTGCAGCAGGCGCACGATGCACTCTTGGCGGAACATGAACAGCTGAAGTCGCAGCAGAGTGCGAGCGGGGGCATGGATATCGTGAGGGATGAGCTGTACAGGCAGGCGGGGCACCTGCGCCACCTTGAGAGCGCGAATGCAAAGTTGGAATCGGAGTGCGCGCGATGGAGGGAGAAGAGCGTCAGTGTGGAAGTGTTGAGGGAGGAGAAGCGGGATTTGGAGAGGAGGGTAAAGGGGGTGGAGGAGATGAGGGAGCGGATGGGCAAGTTGGAGGGAGAGTTGGGGGAGGCGAGGTAAGTGCTTTGTTTAATTGAGGAATAGGGAACTGACACCTTTTCTTTCGTACGTAGAGCAGCCTTAGCATCCTCATCTATCCCCACCCCTACCGCTGCCTCTTCGCCCCCTAGCGTAACCCAAACCCAAGCGCTCTCAGCCCTCCGTCTCTCGCATGCCTCCCTCCTGGACTCGTATGGCTCGCT
>JASFDH010001430.1:0-14926 GCA_036937195.1 Nidularia pulvinata
CATCGCGATGTCAAAGACGAGAATGTAGTGTTGGGACCCAATGGCAAATGCGTTCTCATAGACTTTGGAAGCTCTGGCCTCGTGAAGAAGAGTGGATGGGATACATTCAGCGGAACGTAAAGTCCTGATTCACTATTAGTATGTATTGAAACTGACACGACGTCCGAACTGTAGCCTTGACTACGCTGGACCAGAGATCCTCCGAGGAGAACGCTACCACGGGAAGGAGCAAGACGTGTGGGCATTTGGAGTCGTCGCATATGTGCTGCTCGTCGGCGAATGCCCGTTCATGACCGCAGCGGAAGCGCAGGAGGGATTCAGTTCCCCCTTTGCCAATGCCGCGATCGCGCTTGACGAACGTTGTGGGGATGACAAAGAACAGGAGGGAGAGGAGGAAGATGGTGGTGGAGCACTGGGCGATGCTGCTGCCCTTGTGAGAGCGTGCCTGCAGGTTGAGGTTGGCGCGCGGCCCACATTCGAGAAGATCATTCAATGCCGCTTCCTGGCTGGGAACGGAGGATGGGGAATGGACCACCCCTAAGCCCTGGTCGAATGGAGGGTCAGCTGGTGTAGGCGTGGTGCCTATGCAGTCCGTGTAACGCGATCGCTCAGCAACGAGGCGACGATATCGCTTGTGAGTATGAGCGTTATCGATTGAATTCTCGTTATGCAGGAATTGGCAGCGCAAGCGGGCTTATCTGGTTTCTTACAACACCACCGATTAGTGCTATCTTATATCTTCCCTCCTCATGCTTGTACTGATTCCCATGCGACTGCTCACTGATTCACGACCCTCCTGCACCCTAGGGCGGGATTTATTTACTAAGATGTACTTAGATTATGAAGCGAATGCAATGTACTTTTACACAGCGCGATGGAGGCTGGAGGATGGACGAGCAGCGTGTGTAGGAAATTTTCGAGGCAGGAAGATAGCCGCGGATGCATTTATGGAATCTGCGTGATGGTGGAGGACGGCGGGCCAGTTTTTGTCAAAGTTTTCTCGCTCCGAAAGGATGATCCGGTGGTCAGAGGCTCCAAGCGGCCGGAAACTGCCATATGTGGGCATACCGGAATGCCGGCAGGGCAGCCGGAGCAACACTATGATCACGCCGCTTTTTATCAGCCATCAGATCGCTCTATCGATAAAAAAAATTTGGCCGGTACACTATAACTAGGCCAAACATCGACAAGATCTTTCTGTTCACCCTCCTTCTTCCCCACCACCACCTTCTCTCTTTATCTTTCACTTCATCCCACCTCTAAGTGAGTTTTCATTTCTTCATCGCTCTAGATGCCCGCCTCGCATTCGCCAGCCCCGTCGTCCTGGGATGGATCTCAATCCTCCCATCGCGATGAAGTCGCTTTCGCCCTTTGCCCTATCCTCTACTTCTCTCGTGTGCGATCTTCTGCGATCCAGGCGCTAACCATTCCTCTCGCAGAACTCATTCAAAATGGGAAAGGAAAAGACCCACGTTAACGTTGTCGGTGAGTCCTCATTGTTATCTTATCGATTTTTCAGGATCAAAGCACTCATCGTCCCTGAATCAACCCTGCAGTCATCGGTCACGTCGATTCCGGTAAATCGACCACCACTGGACACTTGATTTACAAGTGCGGTGGTATCGATAAGCGTACCATCGAGAAGTTCGAGAAGGAAGCTGCTGAACTCGGCAAAGGTTCCTTCAAGTACGGTGCGTGCTCTTTTTTTCCTCTCAGTAAAATTGTTTTCTGACCTCCTATTCACAGCATGGGTGCTCGACAAACTCAAGGCCGAGCGTGAGCGTGGTATCACCATTGATATCGCTCTCTGGAAGTTCGAGACTCCCAAGTTCATGGTCACCGTACGTATTTTGTAATCTTTCACTCTTTTTCTTGGATGCTTATCGTGTCGTCTCCCAGGTCATCGACGCCCCCGGACATCGTGATTTCATCAAGAACATGATCACTGGTACCTCTCAGGCTGATTGCGCCATCCTCATCATTGCCGGTGGTACTGGTGAGTTCGAGGCTGGTATCTCCAAGGATGGCCAGACTCGCGAGCACGCCCTTCTCGCCTTCACCCTCGGTGTCCGTCAGCTCATCGTTGCCGTCAACAAGATGGACACCACTAAAGTTCGTCTTTTAAAAAAAACTGGTTTAGGATCTGTGCTAAAATCATTTCTTCTACAGTGGAGCGAGGACCGCTTCCAGGAAATTGTCAAGGAAACCTCCACCTTCATCAAGAAGGTCGGTTACAACCCCAAGGCTGTCGCCTTCGTGCCCATTTCCGGCTGGCACGGTGACAACATGTTGGAGGAGTCCCCCAAGTGCGCCTTTTCTCTGTTTGTAATTTGATTCATTTTCTAATGATCGCTCGCAGCATGCCCTGGTACAAGGGCTGGACTAAGGAGACCAAGGGTGGTGTTGTCAAGGGCAAGACCCTCCTCGACGCCATCGATGCCATCGAGCCTCCCGTCCGCCCCTCCGACAAGCCCCTTCGTCTCCCCCTCCAGGATGTCTACAAGATCGGTGGTATTGGGACTGTGCCCGTCGGCCGTGTTGAGACTGGTATCATCAAGGCCGGCATGGTCGTCACCTTCGCTCCCTCGAACGTCACCACTGAAGTCAAGTCCGTCGAGATGCATCACGAGCAGCTTGAGCAGGGTTCCCCTGGTGACAACGTCGGCTTTAACGTCAAGTGAGTTTGTTTTCTGATTTTGGCATCAAGAAGTTACTTATTCATCTTCTATAGGAACGTGTCCGTAAAGGATATCCGCCGTGGCAATGTTGCCTCCGACTCCAAGAACGACCCCGCCAAGGAGGCTGCCTCTTTCAACGCCCAGGTCATTATCCTCAATCACCCCGGTCAGATCGGTGCTGGTTACGCACCCGTCCTCGATTGTCACACTGCCCACATTGCCTGCAAGTTCGCCGAGCTCATTGAGAAGATCGATCGCCGTACCGGCAAGTCCATCGAAGCCTCCCCCAAATTCGTCAAGTCTGGTGATGCTTGCATTGCCAAGCTCGTGCCCAGCAAGCCCATGGCACGTTCTTATGTTACTACTATCTTGCACTCTTTCTAACTTTGCTCTCCAGTGCGTTGAGTCTTACAACGAGTACCCCCCTCTTGGTCGTTTCGCCGTCCGTGACATGAGGCAGACCGTCGCTGTTGGTATCATCAAGTCCGTTGACAAGACCGACAAGAGCGGTGGAAAGGGTTAGTGGACTTTCTAACCCATCTTTAATGCATTACTGATGTTTATTCGTTCTCTAGTGACGAAATCCGCTGAGAAGGCTGCCAAGAAGAAGTAAACTAGATGTAGAATCTTTGTATCATTTTCTCATCTCATCTCGTTTTCTTTTTCCTTCCAATACCGGTACTATCTGCAACGCGCGTGTCACTGCTATCAACACAATCATTTGTATTCACGATAACGAAGTCAGCGTCGAGGGAATTCTCGACGTATGTCCAATCGCTTGTATCACCCCCAAAAAATGAACAAACATTTTACGCTCCGTACAAACCATCATTCATTGTAAGAGTTATGATAAGAAAAGGTATTATTAAGCAATGCCGTATTCAGTGTATTCATTCAAGGACGGGTCATTCGAAGCTGATAATACCTCTAAGTATGTACGCATGGGAGAACTGTTCAAATCCACAATTCATGTCAAGCTTATCTACGCGATACATCGAAAGTCGTTGCGATTACTAGTACAAGGAAAATCTTCGCTGGTACTTCATCTTAGCCTGTTCATCGCCTGCATTGTATTAGCAGACATGCTCGGGCTCCTTGTCGTTGCCATTCCTCGGTCCAAGATCCCGACCCACAGTCCTTTCAAAGACCTCCATCATGAACGTGAACAGCGACCTGGTCAAGGCTGCATCCCAGCGTCCTTTCGATTGTTCGTCACGGATGAAGGCATGCTGCGCCTGGACCTCGAGGAACTAGTAGTAATACAAAAGGGGATGAGATTAATTATCAGAATGAAAGAATATGTAACTCACCGAAACAGTGACGTTAGCGTCTTCCAGTATGGTTCGGATGAGATCCCGCCCAGCACGTGGAACGTGAGTATCCTGTGAAGTATCAAAATTGCTCCTGGCTTCAATCCAGCACAAATCCTACCTGCTTTCCGAAGATCATCTGTGTAACAGAAACGTTCAAAGTTTAATTCTACAAAAGATGAGATCATACGTACCACCAGTTCGCCATTGTCTGTCAAATCCCCTTTACGGACTCGAACCAGCGTGTCGTCACTTTTGCCTTTTCCCAGCGTCGCAGTGTGGATATCGGTGGCGAAAAAGCACACGGATGCAAGAACGCGAGGGTCAAATGTGGCCTAAAGTATGTTCATTAAGTGGCCTTCGCGTGGGACACACTTCCAGAAGATATGCACGTACACGAAAAGCCTAAGTGCAAATGTTCAACAAAGTGGATAGCTGAAAGTCTGAAGGCCCACCAAATGTCCTCCTAGGCACATGCCAGTCGCTTAGGATCCGGGAGTCAGTATGCAGTTCATGAAACCGATGACTGCAACAAACCGGCAATGCGCCCGTTACAATTCTTCAAGGACATCAACAGGTCCACTGAAATCGTAGCATCCTTAGTAGATATAAGACATCAACTCACTGCGATATATAGATCCACGTTCATACCTCATCGTACGCTGCAACCTCTTTCTCGACCTGACTTGTGTTAGCTATCGAAGTAAGCTTGAGGAAACTTAAATCTACCTTATAATTATTTCCTCGGTCGGTGCCTATACTTGCAAGGTTAGATTAAATTTCACAAACGTCGAGTCTTCGAACTTTCCCTCTACGTCATACGGGATAGGCTCTGGCCCTTCGAATTCGTGATACACAGAAGGACATGCTGGAGAAACACAGAAATGCGGTCATAATTTTGAGAATAAAAGTCCTGGATATCATGCCTACCCACGACATAGCCTTGGCTAGCAATCTGTCCTGCGAAACGTTCGACAGGACCAGTGACTTGGTATATCTCACTGCATCACTGTCAAAATCTGGTATCGGGACCTAAGGAGATATGAACGTATGACTCACCTGAATACTACGACCCCTGTGGACGTGGTCATAAAGATGAGTCGAATAAAATCATCACACAGTTGTATAATCTGCTGAACCTGGAAATTTTGCCTGGGGATAGTTGGGAACGCTAGGAGAGATGATGAACACCCTGATAGGACGGCCGTTGTCGAGCTTAGAGGGAATATCATGGAAGGTCTTTGTGATGAGCATAATGGGAAGAACGAAAGAAGGCTGTATTGGCTATTCAGAAGGTTAGGGGGAAAGATATCGAGTAGATTGCTAACGGATGTTGCAGAAGTTGGGTATAAGTTAGCGGGCCGGTGACCCTGGGGCGCCGTGACGGAGACGCGTGTGACCGAAGAGTAAGAACGTGCGTGCGTAACAGTCGAAATTGACTTGAATTTCAATCATTGCTGAAAATGTCCATCTCTCCAAGTTCTGTCCCTCGATGTCCACGACTCAGCTGGAGGCACGCATACGCCGTCTCACGGAGCAAGATGTTAAGCTTGCAACCTTTGTCATTGGTAAGGCCAACTTGGAGTCCCTCGCGGTAGCGAATAGCAGAGGTCAGTATTTCCCGCTCCTGTTGTCCTCCGTGCCCTGAACTTACCCGAACACAGTCTACACAAATCCCTTGACAATCAGCTTATGGCTCATACTGTCCTCCATATTCATCCAGTACTTGGAGTGGTGGCCTAATGCTGAGCATGGCGCCATTGGCTACCTCAGACCCCTCCCAGCGCTAGCTTCCATGGCCCTACCCCTGATGTTCCTCGTGGATTGGTGTGTTTCAGTCAGATTTACAGGCATTTGTTTCTTATCCCCTCAATTTCCAGGATAAATCGCCCGTACTTCGAAGACCTCACCCAGGAAGTTCTCCGCTACCGTGACATGCGAGACTTAGTGGCATACTACTCACAGCCACCGGCCTCTGGATTCTGGATTCTTGAATACGGAGATCGCTTTGTTGGTCTTATCGCCCTGGACGCGTCTCGCGATGCACAAGCTACAGCTTCCGATAAAAAGAAACCAACGTCGGATGCATCTCGCGCTGCTGTAATACGCCACTTCTATGTTGATGAAGCTTATCGAGGAGCAGGGGTCCAAAACGACTTGCTTGTCTACGCCGTACAACACGCATTTAATGCTGATCCTGCTCTTCGACTCATCCGAGCTCCAGATTCTCCTTTTGCATCTTATATTCGTGAGTGCTTACGGGCAGCTGGCTTCACTCTCGATCATTATTCTAAAACTGTTGGAATCTTGCGATGGAAATTGGGCGTGCGGGTTTTGGAGAAGGACGATTGGAAGAAGGAAACTAAAAATTAATATGTATCTTTACATGTTAAATTTATCTAATCCACAGTTTCTGAGTCGTCAATATGAGTATGAGTACTTGTGTGTCGAGTCACGTTGGTGTACGTGCAGGATTTCGCGTTTTAAAATTATGACCATGGCCCTACTTCCAACAGTGATTGACGATCCCCACCACCGTCACCCTTTCATCGTTCTTCAATCATCTATTGCTCAGTTCAGCCTCCCAATATTACGCCAGCTGCTTATACAGCCCTCCACGTCCAAAAACACAAAAGTTGTTCCGTACAATCTCGTCTTTAACTTACTTTATCCACTATCGAGTTTTCTCGGCGAGGATGAATTATCTGACAATATCGAGGCGCATGACTGGACAAGTAGAATACCAACCTACGACGACAGCTGGCCAAATCTTCAAGAAGACATCCTGTCGACTATAAAAGAAGGTAGTTGTTACACTGTCTTTCTGCAAAACTTGCGTTTATTGGAGTTACATTTAGTCCCCACTTCACGATCTCTGAACGTGGTCATAGATTCTGTTGACACTCTCCTCTCAGACATCGGATCGCTTTCCAAGGCATGTATCTTCCTCCGTGAAGTATTGTCGCTAATACGAGGTCGAACCAGTGCGTATTTCAAGCTTCTTGAGCACGGTTCAGTTTATGAATTCAGTATTCTTCTAGGTCCCTCTCGATTAATCCTTCACGTCGTCCAACCATCCGAAATCATCGCGACGTTGACGCAAACAGCGTTTTCTCCCTCTTTAGCCCATCTCATTGCGCACCCTGCGATCCTCATTACCCATTTGGCGACAGAGTATCTCACTCCGCCTCCTCCAGCATCGCCCGCACCGAAATTCTGGAGTGTCTTCTTGCCCATTAGCGAGAGAGGTCACGACACAGAGCGCCTAGTATATGGATCTCGCGGAGAAGGAAGTGGAGATCCTTCTGAAATCGTTGTAGAACTCGTTGTACGCGGTGCGGATGGTCCTGGTAGAAAACGAGCAGTTGAACGTGCCTTGGAAGGATGGTCTGTTACTCGCGGACCATGCGAACTCACAAACTTGGAACGTCTGAGTTCTCTGTGCGTAAAACAGACTACAATCGAGGTACTTATCGATTCATATCTTTCATGTTCCGATGTGTTAAGTCTCCGGATACTAGGCTGCTCCTCCCGATCCCACCCAAAATGTATCCTTCAACCTCACTTTAACATCTTCGCAGCAAGAATCTCGGGCTAAGGTTCCTCTTCCATATGCGCATGAAGGTCATTTTTTTAATTTTCTTGAGGCCAGAGTTATTAGCTGATAAACATTACTTAACATAGGCCAGCCGCTCCAAAATCAGGCAACCAACACCCCCGGCGCTATTTTCTACGATCCAGATTCCGCCGACGACATTGATGACGAGGATCCAGACGAAGATTTGGATATCTAGTTACACAGGTACTGCTGGTCTCTACGTAGGAGCATTGAATTATGCCCTCTCCAGCGGTTTTTGCATCTGGTTAACTACCGTATTACAATTGTACTATAAACTGCGAGGATGTGTGATATAAGCTAATACTCGAATGCATCTGAACTGCAATTACAAAACAACATAGGCGTTCAAACGTCCAATATTTCGATGTTCAATCTTCGCTACTGTTCAGTGCTGTGCCAGACCCACTTTTCTCCTGTTCTAGTCATGAATAAGTTTCGAGAAAGACTCCGCTGGCAACCACTTGTGCTTCTGCTTCCTGCCACCCGTTCTGGATAAATCTAGCTTTCCAGCGGGTGTTTCGTCAGAAGAGTGGGGTTGCTCCGAAGAATCGTTGTTCACATCGACGTTCTCGGCCTCGTCAGCGTGGTCTTTGCTCGTTCCGGCTCCAGATCCGTCTGCGACCAAGTCTGAGGGTCCAAATGTCGACGACTTGAAGACCGTCATTGATTGCGGGCGTGGTAAAGGCGAGGATGAACGGCGCATGCTGGCGTAGTTCGATAAACGACGCAAAGGGGTTATGTTGGTGGCAGACTCAGACTTCAAGAAAGTGCGGGTTTTTCGCGAATCATCAGAGCGCGGTGGTTGCAAATTGTCGACATTGAGATCTTCAATAACACTGTTTGGTTGTTGGGGAGTATTCGGTGGGCATGTGCCGATTTCAGGCGTAGCGAGAAGGGTTCCTTCTTGGAACGTTGTTGTTGTAACACCAGGACGCTTCAAGCGAGTCTGAAAAAAAAAAAGTAAGCATCCGCCGATGCAAATAAGGGTAAGTGAGATTTGCTACATACCCGCAAACCTGACAGCGTAAACATGGAAATTTTACCATGTGCCTTGCTCCCTCCAGCATGATTTGCGCCGACAGCGGTACTCCCTCCATCAGATGGAAGCTGTTCAACATAGCCAGGATTCTTTGATCGTATAGCATTCATTGTCAAGAACTCTCTTATCTTCCTGAAACGGCGTCGCTTCCGAGATGCATCCTGCGCAATGGAGGCATGCGTGCCTTCTAGCATCTGCTCATTCTCGTCAATATGCTCAACATTCACCATGGAAGAGGAAGAGATCGCGGGTGTAACAAGAGCGCTAGCAGCTTCACCGAGTACAGCAGGGTCAAGAACCTCGAATGCAGAGAGACGTCCATCAGAAGACGCGGAGTGTGATCCTGGCGATCTCATTTTATTCATGCGACTCGATGAAATGGAAGCGGGTTTATGTGAGGTTGTGGGGGAGATGTGATGTTCGCGAGAGCCAGTCAAAGATTCCTTCGAACTAGAGGTGCCTGGGCGGGATGAAGCCGTTTTATTTCGATTTTGATTTCGTGACGTGGCGTTCGCATCCGCGAAAACCCCTTCGACTTGGCTATCCTGCATATTGGATGCCATTAATACGAGAGAAAGGAGACATTAGAGGCCCAACTTACGGTGGTGGAGGCTGGCGAAGAAGCTTTCAACTACAGAAATGACGCATACATGAGCAATGAGAGCGAGACAGAAACAAGATGCTCACCCCTAAAGTAGACGCAAGAGGCTCTTCTGCGCGTGTTCCAGGTGGGTTCTCGTCTGTTGCTGCGTGCTCCCCGGCGGAATTCCCTCGTCCTCCTGGCAAGATAACATGATGCTGACTTCCGTTCGAACGCGTGGAATGGCGCGATAATGCAGCTGCATCATCAACACCTTCATTAGATACTTCGTAAGACATCGACGCCAGAGTTGTAGAGCCAGAAAGAGGGGCGGAAGGAGGCCGAAGGGCAAGTGAAGACGGTGGGGTGGCCTGAGTAGCTTTCATAGGAGAACGAGCCCTAGAATGCGAAAAGAAACGGCAAGAAATAAAAAAGATGGGAAAGAAGATGGGAAAGAGGCAAGCGAGAGAAGGAAGCGCGATTTCACGAAGGTGGCTGCCAGTGACCGCGTCTCATATCCCGTGACCTGGCGTCTTGTCAATTCAACACACTCACACACACGACGCGCAACAGCGAGAAATAAATTAGTCTACAACCTAATGGTTCCATTTATGATATCTATCCAATTTTGGGCGGGGGGAATATCCAGGTATACAAGGTATACAGGAAGCCTGACCAGATCTACAGGTTGCCTTTGACAGCCGCATCCACGCTTTCCGCGAAGTACTCGATGTTGCCGCTGTTCAATCCAGCCATAGAAATCCGACCATCGGCGGTCATGTAGACGTGGCCCCTCTCGGCGAGAGCCTTAGTTTGAGGGGTAGTGAGACCGGTGAAACTGTAACTTTCGTTAGCACCAGAAAAGGGGGTCAACCTGTGCTGTATTCACCTGAACATGCCGATCTGGCTCTTGATGTGACCCCATTCACCAGGGGTCTTCAAGTCATGGGTAAGCAGAGAGTACAGCTTCTCCCTCATGCTGATGATCCTGTCCGCCATACCCTTAACTTCTCCCTCCCATTGAGAGTACAACTCCTTGTCGCCAAGGATAGTGTTGGCAATCCTAGCACCCTGGAGAGGGGGGTTGGAGTACATAGGCCGAATGACAATCTTTAGCTGACTGTCGACGCGAGCCTTCTCAGCAGGGTCGGCAGTCGTCAGGGAGAACGCTCCAACACGTTCGCCGTACAATCCCATGTTCTTAGCAAACGACTGGGCAAGAGCAACCTGGTGTCCTTCGGACACGAAATGGCGCAAAGCGAAGGCGTCGCGCGCGGTAGAACCAGAGGCGAAACCCTGGTACGCCATATCAAAGAAGGGGAACAACTTTTTCTCCTTCACAATGTTAGAGATGACCCTCCATTGTTCTTGGGTCGGGTCAATACCGGTAGGGTTGTGCGCGCACGCATGAAGCAGCACAATAGATTGCTCTGGAGCAGCCTGTAAAAATCATCATAAAACCATTGTAACTGATGCTATAAAGTGTAAAAGTATACCAGGAGATCTGCCTTAAGACCCTCAAAGTGGAGGCCGACAGTGCTCTTGTCAAAATACCTGTATCCGCGAACCTCAAGTCCTGAATCACGGAAAATAGGAGTGTGGTTTCCCCAGGAAGGCACCGGCAAGTAGATGATCTTGGAATGAGGGTAGTGACGCGCGAGGAAAGCACCACCAATGCGCAGGGCACCCGTTCCAGAGATAGACTGAGTCACCGCAATCTAGATAATACCGGTCAATGAGTTGAATACGTAGCCAGGAAGAGCATTATACGCACAGCGTCCTGCTGGAGGGGCTGGCTCTCAGCGCCGTACGCCAACAGAGCAGCCTTCTGAGTGAAAGCCGGGAGACCGGTAATGGGAAGATACTCCTTGTCAGGATTCGAGGCCCTCAGAATTTCCTCGGCCTAAGTATACGTGTGAACACGAGCGCAAATTTGAGCATATACGAAATAGAAAGCACCTTCTGTACGCTACCCAGAACGTAGGGCTTGCCATTTTCATCTCTGTACGCACCCACACCAAGGTTAATTTTGCGAGGATCCTTGTCCGCCTTGAAGGCCTCGGTCACACCTAAAATCAAGTCAGATGAGGAGCGGAGACAGACAGAAGTTGAGAATCTCGGAATCGGGTCACGAAATGTATATACGTGGTAATCCAACCCGGAAAGGAGTACACACCAAGAATTGGGTCCGGAGGGCCAGCGGGAACAGCAGACCAGGTGGAGACGGCGCGCAGTGCGTAGGCACTGATTCCAGGAGAGCGACGGGCAAAGGTAGCAGCCAGCATATTGGGAGGAAGGAAACTAGGGGAAAACAGGATCACCGCACTCTGCGGCGAAATGCCCTTCAGCGGGCAATAACCGATGGTTTGCACGTATTTACTTTGGCGGCGGAATCGGAGCCTCGCCCGCGGAGGGATCGCCCCAGGGGCGGACCCGGGCTCAAATAATTTTGAAACGGTCCTAATGCGGGTATAAGATTACAATGTTTTATTGCGATACAAAACTATAGTAGTGCATGGTCTAAGATTTTATACAATGTGAGTATACCTTTCCACCTATTTCCGAATCTATCCCTCGGTCAAGCAGCCCTAATCAAAGGGAACCCTTCTAATACCTGGCCCCGTTAGCCCTGGGGCAAATCCTAATGCCTTTCCTTCTCCATGCTCCTTCTCCTTCTCTGCCCTTGCAGCCGCAAAGACACTCGGTACTGGAATCCCACAACAGTCACCCCACCCAACCTCCCTCTGCCCCGCCCCGCCCGTGTCTTCGCCATGTGCGTGAGCGTGTCCTCGGTGCCCATCATCCTCATCCTCTTCCCCCGCTTGCTGCTGGGGGGTGAGAGGCCCGTCATATACCAGAATAGAGCCGAACAGGAAGTGCTGCATCACGGGCAGTTTACCTAGAACTTCAACGAGGTACATCTTGATCATGCCGCTATTGACCTTGTCCCATGTTTTGACAGCGGAGATATCATCAAGCATAGGGGAGTGCCACCGGAGAGAGGCGGTCTTTATCTATTTTCAGCCGGTGAACAGTGATTAGCATTTTGTCTCTGCTACGAGCAAAGTGGAAGAGGACGGTGAAGAGATGCGGAAATCTTGCGAGAGAAGTGGGTACTCACGGAATTGATGAACATAATACATGCAAAGTATATATAGTGCTGTGCATACTCTTCTACAATTTCTGGATCGTGTATGGCTTTTGGACGGATGTATTTGTGCCCTGAAGGCGAATTAGAACCGTTGCAGATAGAGGAAAGGACACAGCAGAACAAAACATACCCTTCAGTTGCGCAGAACCCCACAAGAACGGCAGGAAATGATAGTCATCCAGTCCCCAGACACCATGTGAGCCAGCGGGCTCAAGCCAGTAAGTGGATTGAAGGATACGCATGATTTGGATGTATCTACAGGAATGTAGTTTGAAATCATTTATTAACAAAATATAGACGTCAACAGGGATTAGATATACAAACATACCTCCAAAAGACACAAATAACGAGTGCTTTGTGGTCACTTTCCTGCAACACGCCAAGGCGCTCAAGACATAACCTGTGAGGCGCGGTTGTTCGTGGTTAATTACCCTGGAAAGAAGAAAACGAACAGAGAATAGAAAACACACAGCCAACACAGAAAGTTTAGTTCCATCCCGCTTCCGTAATCAATGCGTGTTCTATTACCCCATGACTCCTTGAAGTAGAGAGATACCTCTGGGATACTCTCGGAGGGAAGATTCGGTATAGACGCGTGCAACGTTGAAGAAATCTAGTAGTGGAATCATCTTTTCTCATTAAGATATTAGTTATGAAAGATTACTATAGCATACGAACCTCGCCAACTTTATCATAAAATGTTCGGAACGCTGGGTTCCCAAATCTTGAAGCTGAATTCTCGACGGGTGGGATGGCACGAGCCGTTTTTTCTATCTCATCGAGGACACCTAAGATACCAATGACATCCTATGCCGGTAGTCTATCAACGATCTATTCCTGGTTGCGATAATGAGGGAAACTCACCTCCGACTTTGGACATGGATCTGTCAGCTTCACGCCGACGATGGCGTCGTTTAGGGTCTCGATGTACGCGACGATGGCAGCATGCGTTTGGGACGTTTGGAAGTGGGCAAGCTGCTCCTTGGATAGGATGGTCTTTCGCGGGACCTGGAATGGGCCCATACTTACTGACAGTGTCTGTGAGCGATGAGGCGGATGGTGTTGAAGTTAAGATCAAGTGCCGGTCCGGGTCTACGATTCCAGGTCATACACGAATTACTTACGTAATTATTGTTATCTATGTACGTCAGATCTGATATTATCTCTGACTTGCTTTCCAAATCAGTGAAATCTAGAATGACTCTAGGTCGCCAAGTTTGACTCACTCGTCTTCTATCTGTCCTTATAACCTTTCGCGACTGGACACAGATACCACAACAAATATGGCTGATTCAGAACAGATCCAAAATCCCCCTCCAGAGCAGTAAGCACCCGTATTTTCTTTGGCCCCCGTGCTCTTTCTGATCATTTTACTCCTCAGATCTGCAGAGGCTGGAGAGGAATCTAAAGTTTCCAAGAGCGAACTCAAGAAACGCGCCAAAGCCGCAGAAAAGGAGAAGAAAGCTGCAGAGAAAGCTGCCAAGCAACAGGAATTGGCTCAGCAGAAAGCCGCAGCTGAAGTGGTGTGCTATGGCCGTTGACATTCATACGATCGGCCTACTTATCCTTCATTTCCGAACAGGACTTTGCCAAAGACTTCTATGGAAATCTGCCCTTAAACCAGTCTCAGAGCCGTCCACGTAAGGCCAGAGCTGAAATATTGTCGCTATCTTCTCGTGTTGGGGAAACTATTCTTCTGCGTGCACGAGTCCATAACTCTCGTGCCCAGGGAAATAAGATGGTCTTCCTTAACCTTCGTCAACGCACCGACTCTGTCCAAGCACTCTTGACGGTCGCTGAAGGAACAGTTTCCAAGCAAATGGTCAAGTGGGCTGCTAGCTTGGCCGACGAAAGCATCGTCCTTGTTGAGGGTGAGGTCGTGAAGACTACCGAGCCTATTAAGAGTGCTAGTGTGTCCGACGTGGAGCTCCACCTTTCGCATGTGAGACTAATTTTTTTTTTCCCGTCACCATCTAATGGCTTTTACACAGATTTTCCTGGTTTCTGGAATTGACGGCAGGCTCCCATTTACTGTCGACGACGCCTCGCGTTCGGACACCGCTGCTATTGAAGAAGGATTTAACCGCGTGCTCCTCGAGACTAGGCTCAATGATCGTGTCATTGATTTACGCGTAAGACAAAGACTACATCTTTTCTCGATACAGTCACCGATAGTCTTAACGACAATAGACTCAACCAAACCAAGCCATCTTCAAGCTCCAGAGTGCCATCGGGGATCTCTTCCGCGAGTATCTATCCGCAAATGGATTCACGGAGATTCACAGTCCTAAGCTTCAAGGAGCTGCGACTGAATCTGGAGCATCCGTGTTCAAGGTCAGCTACTTCAAAGGTACGGCAAAATAACACACTGGTGAGCATTCTTATAAACCTGCTATCCACCCACCAGGAAACGCTTTCCTTGCGCAATCGCCACAACTGGCAAAACAGATGGCTATTGCAGCGGATTTCGAACGCGTGTATGAGATTGGTCCCGTCTTCCGCGCTGAGGATTCTAACACTCACCGCCACCTTACGGAGTTCATCGGCCT
>JASFDH010001431.1:0-14924 GCA_036937195.1 Nidularia pulvinata
CAATACATACCCCCAGTAAATGATTCAAGTATGTATGGTGCCTTTAATATACTCCATATACATTCGTGAATTTTTCCGGAGCTCAGAATTGAGTGGACGTGGCTGCAGAGTAGAATACGACATGTTGGTGTGTCCAGATGGGTTCGAATTCATATACCACGTGACATACTTTACCTCCGGAGACCCGACCGCTCCGGCCGTAAGTACCCAGGTTTCTAAATAGACAAATCACGTTGCTAGGGTTTCTCGCCTGAAAGCGGGTTTCTCAATAGAATTATCCCTGCAAAGCAACAAACTAGGAAGTGACAAAAATTTCTCTCCGTCTGGGAGTCGAACCCAGCTTTCGCGCGCACCACCTATAGGTAGATCCACGGCAATAAATGACAGGCGCGTGTACTAACCGATATACTAACGGAGAACATGCACACTTATAAAATAGCATAAGTACATGCTATACAAAAGTGATGAATCTTCCTTGATTTCTTGGGCATCTGAGGTTCTGCAAATCGCAAACGCCATACTTTTCCAACCACCACCACTATGAGCCAGCTTTCCTCTTCCGAGTCTCTTTCACCATCTACTATTCTATTTGCGCGTGGGGTTGTTGCGCGTGTTTCCATCTGGGCGACTCTCCGAATTGCCATCCAAGAAAACTGGGGTGGCCCTGGAGAGTTGGAGAAACGTACATGGCTGGCTTCTGAGATCGTCGACGCCTTTGAGGAACAAAATCCCGTCCCTGATGAGCAATATATCGAGGAACTTCTCCTACAAGTGATGGCGGACGAGTTTGAGTGCGTCTTAGAAGATGCCAGCGCGGAGGACGTGGCGAGAGATATTGTGCGCCTGTGGGAGGAGACGAGAGAAAGGAAGACTCAGCTAGTCGAGCGATTCGAGGAGTTAGCTGATAAGACGAAAGGGGTGAAAATTAGCGCGCAACTGGAGGGAGGGAGCGATGACGATGAGGAGGATTGGGAGAGCGATGAAGAGGGAGAGGAGGATGAGGCACCGCAGTTGATGGATCCTTCGCAGGAAGTTCGTCCGAAGAATGAGCCAGTAGTGGATGAAGATGGATTTACCTTGGTGCAAGGGAAGGGAAAAGGAAAAGGAAACAAATAGGTATGTATTTCTTGATGTTCTAATGCTCAGAGCTATCATTAGTTCCACCGAGCTAGCTGAAAATGTGACCTCATTCAGAACTCACTTCGTACTGTGGACCTCTAGACGAAAATCCCATTTCAAGTCATGCATACGAACCGGCAGGAAATTTTCTGTAATTTATACGCCAATTGCAAGAAGACCCTGAAAGTGGCCTACTTCCTATCTATCGTCGAAATGGAGCGGACCATGATCACAGCACTTGTCCATGTTAGTGCGTACCCATCACCGTGGTCTTCCATCTTATGCTCATGCATAGCTAGTGGATTTAGTCATGGATGACATTCGTTGGGCTTGACTAGATCACGAATTTTGGAACTTTCTCTTTTCTGATACCAATAGCGTTTTGGAAACTGGAGCATTCATTTTCCCTCAGCTATATCCCATAAGATCTCTACGGTCGGGTCACTTGACTTGAGTTAATATTGCCATCAGTTCTATCGCTGCAGCGACATTGGAAGCTGAACAAAAGTTATCACACTTTTTCCATCTTAGACATTGATCGCCTCCACTGAGGCTTCCTCCACATTGTTGACAGCAGGAGCGAAGATTTTCTACTTCACTTGGGCACTTAGAGTTACTATTAGCCCTGTCACGTCGCGAAATTTTGCCTTGCTGCCCTTGTAGGTGCGATGAGCATAACTTCTCTATGCCTCGGTCGCGGTCTACATGCTTCTGGTGTCGGAATAAGGGAGGAAGACGTGCCGCGTGACTACTCGCGATGTTGAATCCCTGCAAACGCATATCTTGTCTTTACGGCCACTGAAAAGGACACGGCTTAGTCTTACTCGTAAAAAGCCTAGCTTCCAATGGATTCAAGTAGTCATTTAATGTATCTGCACCGGGCCGTTCAAAGACAACAAATGCACTCTATAACTAAAGTTGCGTCCACGAAAACATTGTAGTACTAAATATTACCGAACAAATGATATCATATCGCGATCTACCTAGGCGCGTCACTAAGGAGGCGCGTTCAAGATCTTCTGCAGGGCAAATATTACGGAATTTATGCCCCGCTGAACGGAATCCACGTCGTCCTCAACCACCCTCGCAAGGATGGCGGTCATCTTATCGGGGTGCCAACGAAGTAGCGAGCTCCTCACCCTCTCCTTCTTTGTGACCTTTGACCCCCTCACCCGAATCGTACCCAGCAAGAACTCCTCCACTCTCTCCATCGTCAAATCTGCCAATCCCACACTTTCCTCCTTCGAACCTGCAAGATCGACAGGCCAAGGTATATCCGCGAATTTGAGGTCCTTCGCTGCGCTGTGTGCTCCTGTTCCTTTGATAATCCGATTCCACCTCTGCTCGTATCTCTCCCATCGTTCCGTCAACTGCTTCTCCATTTCTCTGAGAGCCAACTCGTCTCGAATAGCCTGCGTCCGCGCGTAATCCCTGTTCCCATCTGCGTCTCGCAAAATCCCACCGGAGCGGACCCATTCTTCCTCTCCACGTCTCGCCTCCTCCGCCTGAATCTCCAAATACTTCTGTCTGCGCTTTTGCCGAGCCTCTTCTTCTGCTTGCCAAGCAGCCTCTTCTTCACGTCTGCGTCTCTCCTCTTCTTTTTCTTGTTGTTCTAGTCTCAGCCGCTCCTCTCCTTCGCGTTTGAGAGCAGTATGATCGACGAGCAGAGAGGTGGAAGTAACATTGCTGGACGAAGAAAAGACAAAATAGCCCATTCCAGGCTTAACAGGCGTGGCTACAGCTGGGATTCGCTTGGTTTGCGAAGATTGAGGAGTCGCGAACAAAACACCAGACTTTTTGGGAGGGGTATTCCACGTTGAAGGGTATCCGGAAGGACCAGCGGACTGCACCATCAAGACTTCTGGATGGAGGGCGGTTAGGAGCAGTGAAATATTCTTGGTTGAGGAAGTTTATTAAATTTAAGATCCTGGACTGAAGTTAATGAAGTGGTTGAAGTTGGAAGTTGAACCTGAATGCCTTAGCGTCACCGGCGCGGTAATCTGACTTTGATTGTACTGGAAATTGCCGAATGGCTAAGGTGCTGAATTTCACTCTCCAACGACGGTGTCCTCGTCGACTGTATATACAAGCTAATCTACAATATTATTGAATATTAAGTAGGATTTTATCTACTGTGTCAGCCGCATGTGGATCCGATGTAGCAGAGCTGCTGCTAATACAACGATCTTGCGAAGATTTCCCGTGTGCTCAGCGTCGATGATCCAACGTCTTGACGAAGAACTGGTGCAAATTTCTATAGTTCGAGAGCGAGCAGATAAAGTGTCGAGGCACATACTTTCCTTTGATCCATTTAAGCCAACTTTGCCGTCACCATCATGCGGCTAAAGTCAACTAGGTCCATCGACTTGTCAGGAGAGCTCGAGAACATCTCCAGCATCTCAATCATCTGAAAAGATATTCATGTTAGCATGCACATATGAGTCGAGCCAAAAACTAGATAACATACCTCCTCCGCTTTGATTTTCTCCCCAAGAACCTTGGCAACTCGTTGTATGTCTTTCACCATGATCCTTTGTTTCGGAAGGTCGGACAGTGAAATAGACGGGAAGAACAGGGCAAAAGCCTCCAGGCATGTTTCTTGTTGACGCGCAGTAGGTTTCTTTGTCTTTGAGGGTAATTCAGTGAATGACGGTGATGATGATTTCGTTCGATTGGCGTGTCTCCGACGGCGAGCGGCAGAGGTAGAAAGGCCCTCAACATACTCATCATCTGAATCCTCTTCTGAACTCTCCGAATTCGAACGTTGACTTCGATATTCATCACTCTGGCCATCATCGTCACTTTCTTGAATTCGCGCTTCATCACTTCCTTCGCCGGTCTCGTCATCACTGCCATGATCCTCCAGAAGTACGGCACATACGGAACGCCAATCATCTCTACTGACGAAGTCCTCATTTTCATCGACATGTCCGACGGTATTCGTAGAAGAACTCCATCCGGAAGCAGCATTTCTGAACACAGAGAGAATCCCCTCTTCGTCGGGTGGAAGGTCTAGCCGTTGTAGCGCAGCAGGGATAAGAGACATGGGAATGTGGTCTGGCCTTTCGTTGTGATCTTCAGCCATTTCGTCATCATCGACCAAAAATCCACCACCTGAAGGTCCAGGATCCTCTACCAGAAATCCTCCGCCAGTTCCCGTTGAGCCAGGGATGAGAAACCCTCCACCAGAGTCCAGCTTGCCTGTTGAGGACGCTCTGGATGTTGAGTTTCTGTTATGCCCCAAATTTGGACTTACAGTCGCATCGAAAGCTTTGTCGATGCGATTCTGGACAGATCGTGGAAGGGTCTGAAACAGGTCCGATGAAGACATAGTATACGGTGCAGCTGAGAGGAGCAAGCGCCGAGCTTAGGATCATGTACACGGCGGAGTCTGTTTGTGTCGGCTCCGCGACTGTTGCCATCTTCATGCAATCCAAACAGGTTGGACTTCCTACACCAAAAGCAACCATATCCCCGGGACTCATCCCGCCTTTAGACTTGAAGCTTGTTGAATCGATCATGCTACCACTGCCCAGCACATGTCCGCGTAGCTCTGCTTATATCAGCAAACTTCAGACCAAGCATACCATTTACAGGTTAGCTCTTCGCTTATCGGAGAGTGATATTTTTGACTTCTGGCAATAAGCATGTAGGTCCTTCGGGACACAAAGGACCTCTCGACTCTGAAGGAGTTAATTTGGGCAGCAAGAGCTTGTGCTTCGCAAACTATGATAAGAATCCAGGTAATTGATGAAGAACGCTTTTGAATTGGCAGCGTGTAACTGACGAAAATCAATTCTTAGTAGTGGCAGCGCCACTACTACCACCCAGCGAACTCTGCAATTTATTGCACCGGAAGTCTAAACGCTGGGAACGTGCCCGACATCTGGTGCGTACTCTCTTGAAATGGGTTTGATCCTTCATTAACCAAGACTGCTTTTCTGCCTGTCACGCACTATAGCTACTTCAAGACAGGTTGCCCGAACGCGTACACGTACGCTTAGAATGAAGCCAATAGAAAGGCGCTGTATACGTGCGCATCTAACCACTGATTATACTATCACGTTCTGTTCGTGATCCACTTTTGCGAACAAGCTCGTTCGCGTGCTGTACAATATATTTTAAAGGCCCTGGTAAAGGCTTGAGCATTGAAAACGGCAGTTTATCTGTTTATAATCAGCTGCGCAGGATCGTATTCGCGCCAACGATTACAGAAGTAGGAATAGTACATAATACTGAATCAATTGTAACACGGAGAACGAGAGAACCGGTGGAATCTCCGATCTTATGTCCTGTCGTGAGAGCTTCGTAGTTGAGGTCGTGATGAATTCGCCATACTCCCTCATACATCCTGCTGATTTGCCCCTCCTACCTCCCCCCCGCACCCGCCGATTGTATGAAGTCCCGCAACTTCGCCAATGCATGCAGTGCACCCTGATAGGGTCCAGCTGCCGGACGACGCAATCGCGGATACGCGAACCGTACTACATGCCCTGACGCATACATACGGTCTTGAACCAGAGTGGTGGCCGGGGGGTGGCTCGTGGGCCCTGGCGCCGATGTGTTCTGTCCACAACGCGTCTGCGAGCGCGAAGTGGTAGACATAGGGGACATGGGGGACGTGGTGGTGCTTGCACTCCTACCTCAAGCATAATATCGTTGGTGGGATGTTTGCCTAATTAGCTTCATCTCGTTGGTGATCAACGTGGGACTGTCTTCTCCAGCGATGGACTCTACTGCGAGGAGTAGCTAGCGAGTGGCCTCTTAGATCCGTTAAGTCTTGCCTCTCATGTATTTTCTCGTCCTGACTCTCTTAGCCTGTGCGGTTCCTTCGTATTGCGGCGCCTCGATCGCGTGTTTCTGCTCTTTGTTATTTCTTTACTTACTCCCTTCAACTTCTAGATTCTCGAGCCATTCAAGTCACCATCGCGTTATAACAGGTATATTTATCTTCTCTCAGTGCTCGGTCCTCGCATCGTCGACCAATCATCCTCTCGCCAGCCACCCCAACACTCGCACTCACTCAACATTACGGCCGTCCAAGCCCTCGCTGGCATGCTCATCGTAGCTGGTTCATCATCATCCTTTATGCCCCCACTTCCCATCTGACTTCTGCCCCCTCGCAGCATCCGAGCCACGACCTCTGCCATTTCTTTTCCTTCGTCTCTTCTGTATTATCTATTACACGGCACCCACTGCATCATACCTTACCATACTATCCAATATGATACGACGCCTTCCATGCCACACTATTACTATACAACAATACCATACTTATTACGCGAATAACACGCTTTTTCTTTGCATCATGTTCTTGTAAGATGAGGTCGAACGCCTTTCTCGCCTCGAACACAGAGTGACCTTCTGCCATGCACTGGTCTAAGATACATACTGTGGGGACCCGGGCGGGATTAGCCAAGGCACCCGGCGGCTGGATATCTCTGGGCATTAACCTCAGTTACCTTTTGTCGATCATGATCTGAACTTAATTCCAGTGCCAAATCAAATTCAAAATCGTCGATTACTTATATCGTTCATAATACAGTTTGCTCAGGAGTCAACAAAGCCACATATGGCTCATTTTGCATTGCTCACTAATGCCATATGGCTCCGCGGTTCAGGTCCATGGCAAGCACCAATGCTCGGTTGGTTTCTTTCCTGCATCAAAGAGCCAACACGGGCACGCAATGGAAATGAGCCATACAGTGTTCCACTCCTCCTTCACACACGTGAATGATATCTTCGATTTTTTGCCTTAGTTTCAAATTATTATGATTTCTAAGTTAACATTATGGTTCCACGGCATCTTGTGTTTGTGCATGCTAATTTTCAGATTAGAGTTCAAAGCAGAAGGCCCTCTCCTCTGTTGAACAAAATGGAGACTCATTTTGCGTCAAAATCAATCGTGCCATTTCGTCGCTTTTGGACTCCAACTTCCAATGTTATATTTAATTTGCAATCAGCTCTTTCCCCATCCTGATAAAACTTTACAAAGTCATGCCTAAAGTAGTTTTCTTTATGATATAAGTTTTCGATAACATAAAACATGCTTGCTCAAATGGTAATTTAGCAGGTAATTCACTCAAACAAGGGAAATATCCGATTTTGCATAGTGATAGAACTCTCTTGGAACAAGCAATGGCAAATCACTCTGAAATATATTTTGCATGTAAATACCATATATGCAAGTACGTATGTACAATATCTAAGCATTTGGATAGAAACTGAGGGAGTAATTGCCAAGTGTGCGAAGGACTGACGGTGTGCGAAAGATGGGTGAAACACTGTACATGGCTTGTTTGGCTGTTGGTCAAAGCCTCTAATTTACTATTGGCTCTCTCGTCGGGTGTTACTTGATATACGTTATGTGGTAGAAATCAGTATCCCTGTCAACTTTTGTACACCGCTGGCCGTCCGCAACAATAGAATTTTTCTACGGAAGTTGGAACGATCCTGTGCAAATCTGTGGACTCAAACTAGGTCACAGACTTCTTAGGATAAGGCTGAGGAATAATCTACGGTCAGCGATGCATTTTCACCTTTATAACGGTTGAATCGAGCCTAGATAATTCGGTCCAACTGGGATTTTAACTCTAGTGAAGATTACTTACATACTTCATCTGTATATGAGCTGCACATATTGGATCGATTCAGAGATTACTGGTCAACAATAACTGCGAATTTCATGCAAGCTATCTACCATGATGATCTACATTTCTCTGGAACGGCACATAACTGGAGCTGTCGTTGCTGGCGCAGCGCGTCTCGAGATTCAGCTGAACCAGACGAGCCCTTTGAACCCTTGTTCTAACATCCGGCTGGGACGCCCGGAATGCTATCGGAGCCTCTCGCTGCAACTGATTTTTTCCCATATTCGTGACACGCCCTATTTTATGGAATAACAATAGCTTCCAGTTAATTCCATTAGGCTGCTCCCAGTAAGGGCTAACATGGATGTGACCGTGCCTTATCCAAATCCAGACGACGGATTACCCTGGATATGGACTGGGCACAGATAAATCCGTACGGATTGGATTTATCCACATTCATCCATTTCAACGAAATTCAGAAATTTTGGTTGGATGAGATGTATATTGATTGTAGCTTTCTGTTCATGTAAAAAAACCCATAAGTCTTCATTTAGAAGTGCAGACAATAAAATAATGTCTAGGGTATAATGAAGTGAATTAATTAATTAATTTTTTTTGAAACATCAGGATCAGCTTGCCATCGCAGCCCTGATAAAGGTAACCAAACTCCCTCAGCGGTCGATCAAGCACGATTTGCGGGGCCTCCAAAAGAATTCAACGTATAGAACGTTCAGTTTGCATTCTACTGTCAAGAAAGTTAGAATATATACAGCAGAGAGTTATGGAATCACTTCAGTATTTTTTGTTCGCGCCATATGCGCGCACAGCGAGCTAGGGGGGGATTTTAGCCTAATTATCCGTGGGACCCACGGATCCAGACTTTTTATCTCCATCCACACGTGGTGGATAAGGCGCCACTGGATAAATAACCGGATTTACGTAATCCATGTTAGCTCCCAGGATGGTGGCGGCTTTCTTGCGAGTTTCACTGAAAACTTCAAATTTGAATAGTCCCAAAATATTACCCTCTATCATAACACCACCAAACTTTATTGGCCCTATCCATCTGGCGCGGAAGGTCGCCTGCAATGGGCAGAAATCAAAGATGTTAAACCCCTCTCGAATATCTCTCCCGCGATAAAATTAGAAGACATATTGTTCTCCATCATTCACGGGAAGATGCGGGTCCGATACTACTACTTAGTAATGGTATTTTACATTAAAGTTAAGTTCTTGTCTTCATCTTCTTATCGATGACCTATATTTGCATATTTATTCACACCGTTAAATTTACATCTCAATCTCCTCCTGTCTTCTATGGAAAGGAAGTACATACAACTTTAGTAAGATGAGTTATTAAGTTATTAGACCGACACGACATCCTAGCCAATTTAAAAACTAGAATTATTCATAATAACTTAAAACAGTGATAATAACTCGAAATACCAGATAATAACACAGAACGTCCAGTGATAACAGGAATCTTCGAGTAGGACATTTATTTGATGGATGTCATCATGATTCTCACCAATCTAAGCATGTCTGCCTGTCTTCATAGTATAGTGCAAATTTGGCTCAAACACATTTAATTCGTGTCTTTCAACATATTCGCTCCGACAGGCTATGTAGAATGAAAAATACATTTCATAGCAGTTATTGTACTGTCCAAAAAATTGATGACACAAGTTAAACACCCATATTAAATAGATAGCTCTAGGAATCCCTCGATTCCGCCACTCTTCATTGGTGGGCATTGTGGAAGTATAGGGGGAGGGCTAGCAAGAAAAAAAGCAGTGTCATACTATTAATACAGAAACCTGCGGTGAGTATAACCAGTATACGCGAGAAAGGTACGCGTGCGTTTGCTATCCGAATGATATTGTGCTCAGCCGAAATTAGCAATTATTAGCGCCGGCTACCAGAAACTAGTTATTAGAGGTAATCTGAGTTATCAGATCTAATAACTTAATAACTAGTGTTACTAAAGTTAGAGTACCTCATGGAAGGCCGAAGGTTAATTAACATATTCGACATGATGACAGGGTGATTGTCCCTGAAACACTTAAAACTTTAGTACGTAAGGAACATATCGGCTAATGAGATTCTTATCTGAGATACTTAGACCAATTGATATACGCCCTGAAAAGGGCTATGTGCAGATCTAAGGGCTATATACTTGCATATGCACATTTTCACCGAAGAGCAATAAGCTTTGGCTAACCAATCGAAAATATGTAACGATGTCACATTAGAATACCCATGCTATATTCTTTTCAATGACCGTTATACTAGGGAGCAGTGGCGCTATAAGATTGATGTTACATTCACTTATTACTAAGCTTTAGCTTCCGAATGCTAGTCGCAGTGGTAACTAAATATTTTTGTGTGTTAGGACAGATTGAATATGAATGAAGCGCCCTAAGGTGTTAAAACGGTTTTACCTGATGCCGTTTCTAAACTTTAAACACAACGCTACAGCTTTACGGAACTACAAGGCCTGCAGCGTTGCCACGACTTCCTGAATGCTAGGTCGCGAAGCAGGGTCTGCATTCCAGCAAAGCTGTGTGAGGTCCCATAAGGCATCACTCATATCCGCTGGTTTGATCAGTCGAGTATGGCCATGCGAGAAAATATCACAGATCCCATTTACGAGGCGAACCCCTGCAAAAGGATCGTGACCTGAAAAGATCTAACGAGCCTTTAGGAACTGATTCACCTTGTGAATAATACGAAAAACTCACTGCGTAAATAGTACAGGAAAACGCGTAAATATCCATCGCCTTCGTCGGGTTCACCACTGCTGGCAGGGAAAGCTCTTCCTCTGGCTTGTAGAGCGATGATGCCCCCAGAGCCAGGCGCTGCAGATGACGTTGGGCAGCGGTGTAAATTCCTACATCTGTTAGTATGGCATTGGCATTATTATCGATGAGGATATTTCCCTCGGAAAAAGTAAATAAAAGCAACGTGGAGATAAACTTAGTGCATGGACTTACTGGATATATATTTCCGTGTACGACGTCATGGGTGTGCAGATGCGCGATAGCGTCAGCAATCTGTCGGATCTGAATACCAACGTGATGAAACCAGTTAAAATAAATTTCAGTGCTCGTAATCACCGTAGCTTACGAGGTGAAGCCTGTCAAGGGCTGGATCCGATGCTATGTAGCCAATAATGTTACCACGAGGATACCAGTGGCTGCATAGCGCATGTGTGACTTGTGAATGGAGAATGGTCTTAACGATCGTGTTTTTGGAAATGTGTGCATGGGTAAGCGCTTTATCCTCCCGTCGATAATACTCTGCAATGTCGTCTATCATCTGACAGGAAACAGTTGGAATCGTAGAAGATATAGAAAGTCTGGAGCGAACATACAGTGTTTGCTAGGTTGCCTCTAAGCATCCTTGGCATATCTTTGAATACGAATTTAAATGCCATCTATGAAGCGGTATATGAGCAAGAAGGGATCGAAATGAGAATGCACTCACTTCGCCACAAGATGTTCGACGTTTAGCAATATGGCTGTACTGTCCTCTATGACTTGAGTGACCATGTATAGAGGACAGGACAATATCAGCCATGACAGGGTGTAGGGTTATTCAGATATCAAACTAGGTGATGATTAGACAGAGGCTGACATGGGGGAGATAAACGAGCAGAAAGATAGGCAACAGAGTTAAGTCAGAATGAGTACTTTATAGCTATTATCAAGTATAAACGTCGGATAGATTTGTTCAATTGATAAAATGGGAGCGGGAGTCATACAATAGACCCCGACCACTCCTTTTCTTGTCATTCGCCCTGAGCCCATGAGGAGGCGGCATTGCTGCATAGTCACCGTTGGGTTCGGAGCGTTCTTTCGACGGAAACCTGTCCATACGGAGATGCCAGCCACGTCATGAGGCTGAACCAACGAGAGGGCCCTAGATGCATTTCCAAATTCCTATTCACTGAATGCAGATGAGGGTAGAGAACATGGGGTTCAATCGTAAGAGGGCACAAAGAGGTCCAATTACGTGGCTGCATTTGACAGCAAATCTGATGCATGGCTCCATAAGAAGACAGGCAGCGTCTACGCAAGGATCTCCAAATTTAAACCGCCTGCGACCCACGCTCCCTTCCGTAAGACCACGAGCTTCAGTAAAGCAGAATTCTCGCAGGCATAATTCGATCAGCAACACCGTCCCGAGTTCACATGATGTTAAAGTTTGGCTCCTTTATTCCAGTCCTAGAACGGTTGATTTACTTGTAAAATCCACATCAGTAGCAAAGAACTCGATTGCGAAAGCCTGCTTGAACCGTCCTGGGTGATTCAATGCGCAAGTCAATAGTATTTATTGCTAAGCACACGATAGTCGTTTTGATTCCTACCATTTTATGTGGGTAGGATCGCTGGAAAAGAAAGCAAACGTAAATTATCCGGGTTTGTTCCCGGCCATATCGTCCAACTATATCGTTAGCACTTACCGTTCATCAATAGGGACCAGGGACTCGAGGTAAGGTCGTGCAGGAAGTGGGAAAGTTGCTTTACTACTCATGGTAACCTTCAATGTTTTGGGTCTTTCATCAGATCAAAGGCTGAAACTGAAGTCTAGATCATATGGTGAGTTATTCCTTTCGGATTGCGTAAACAAGATAGTGCCTAACCAGTTAAAGTATTTTATGTGGCAAATCCTCCACGCTCCCAAGGTTCGATAGAAAGCTTTCAAGATAGCATAATAATGGCGAACTCCGCAGAATAAATAAGCCATATGAATAGAGGTAAGATCGCCTGCCCACACCGATGGTATTATCGTTAGATTTATGATGCAGCCATAGAAAGACCATCAACCTGAAATCTCACTGGCCGGAGTCCAACAGTAGCGTTCTAAGATAAGAAGTGTGAAGATGGCGCGTAGTGATCTGGTAATCATTCGAAGATATTGACAAGATGAAGCGTATAGAAGCGTGCTGGCGTGTATTTGACTTCTCATGATTCGAAGATATTGACAAGATGAAGCGTATAGAAGCGTACTGGCGTGTGTTTGACTTCTCATGATTCGAAGATATTGACAAGATGAGGCGTATAGAAGCGTGCTGGCGCGTGTTTGACTGGTCATGAATTGATTCCCGTGTGAGGAGCTTATGTGAGCCGCCTACTCCTTTTGTACTGCTGACTACCGCCTGTCTTATCCGCTTTTACAGAAGGACTATCTTCTTCCTCCCGTACAGCGACAGGGTCGCAGTCAACTAGATTCAAACTTCATTCCTAGTGACTCGAGAAATCAATGATCCTCGTCCCAAGTACTCACCAGGCTCGAGTTACTCCATTATCTCTTCATCAGCAAATCGGATTGTCACCTCTAATGGTTGGAGCTCAGAAATTTCGCAAATGGACTGCCACGCTGATAACGCTGTCCTAATATCATGGATTGCATGGACCTATTCTTCAACCTTCTTTATGCTGTTTTCGGAATGCCTGGGCCTGTCTGAGTCTTGACTCGCTTCACACTCGGTTGTTGTGCATCGTGAGGTCATCTGGCAAATTGCGATCATTTCTGGTTCGAGATCGATTGATGTCTTCATGCAAATATTCTGCCAGCTGGTTCCTTCTTGTTTATTTCTCCTGGGGAAGCATTATGTCTGCAATAAGCAAGATTTGCAACCGCGGCACGTCAGCTCAAGAACCAGAAGTAATAAGGGATATGAAAAGTCAGTCTTTTCTTCCTCTTTCTTCGGCATGTGTCTGTGGCAAGATCAGTCTTCTGCTAACGATACTGAAGCTTGAAGCTCGAGACACTTCGGCTTATATATTCGACTTAAATCATTCCAATAGGATTAAAGTCATCTATTTCGCAGTCTAAGTATTTTGCAACGACAAAGAGCGGAAATCGGATACGCTCTGAATCTACAAATCTTTTCATTTATTCCTCGCCGAAAGTAACTATTCCTCATGCTGTGACTCCTTGGGACCGTATTATCTTGCAGGAGATGCACTCTTTCATGCATGCTCAAGTTCACCCATTGGCGCTCTTAATTCCACAAATTCCCAGCCTTCCCGACGCTGATACTGAAGACCCGCCATTTGAGCGGCCATTTCTATCGCACGGCATATCGATCTACAGACCGACCGTAAGGTGTTCGGATTCATGTATCAATTTCGTGCATACATGGCTTAGTCCTTCCCTACACGGTCTTGGGTGCATTGATTTATTTCCGCTGCATGGATTCTATCCTCGGGATAGGTGGGAAATGCAAAGTGGCTATCGGTGGATGGGCTCCTAGATGAAACTTGGGTCCTGTAGATGTCATTGCAAGTTGCAATGCTCGCATATCCTCTCCTGCTCCGCATGGAAATGTTTGTTTCATTCCAGGGGCACGGGCTCCAATGGTAAGTTATAGGACACACTCAGCTATCACTCGATCAGCGTCTCAGTCGCTGAGCCGTCTTAAAGGCTCGGCTCTGCCACTGGTGCCGGATGGAGTCAAGTGTGAAAAAGATATCTTGGGGTGAGTATGTTGTCCACTGCACTGTGATCAATATGACGGTTGATGCTGCAGGGTTCAGCCTTATTATTCTTGCTAGGCTCATACCATGACACGTTTAAGGGCTCAAAAGCTCCTTTATTGTGATGAAGACCAACAGTACGCTTTATGCAGTGGAGGATATTGTAGTATGATCTACAGGATGCGCTGGTTGATTGTTTCACTAATAGAACATCAAAAGGTTACAGATACCCGCAGTTCGAAGCCACTGTATTCATTCATAATGATGACCGCACTAAACCAGATTTAGAGTTATTCATATTGTAATCGAACTCAAGAGTTATGGCTGATATGCGAACAATGAAATGAGAACTGCTATGAGCAAGGCGGAAAGAAAATTCAAGTGAGAGATCATAATGCTAGGACAACATACTGCATGGTAGGACGCTCAGTAGACGGCTTCCAATAATTTTGAAAAACAGTCCATAAATCCTTGCTCATGTTAGCAGGCTTAGGTAGGCATGTGTGGCTGTGCATGGAGATTTTGCTGGTTGCCTATGCATGCCCATAGGTTGGAAAAGGTGCATGACTACTGAAAGTCCATACTTGTGGTGTGTTTAAAAAACAATTGTCCAAGTAAGCAGACAAACTCACAGCAGCTGCATTGACAGCCCATGTTACGGCGATTAAGCCTTTCGTAGGTTCAAAGCGAGTTCGTTGGTTCTTGGTTCGGTCTAACAGTGGTGAAACCA
>JASFDH010001432.1:0-14921 GCA_036937195.1 Nidularia pulvinata
AAGAATAGGAATGGCATAGAAAGCAGTAGATTAACTTGAGCAGAGTAGCGTGGTGTGTAAATAAGTTAAATAGATAGCATCCTCTCCGCTTCAGCGTATGAGCCACACTCGTAAGCAAAGCGAGGTTATAGTGTAGGGTGAGGTAGGCCAATTGTCCTAGTGAACGAGATGGGCTAGATACAAGGACTTAACCTCGGGTATCAGGAATACAAGAATCGAGTGCCGTGTGTAAGAAGATACTAAGCGCCAGCGCGAGTGGGGAGGGTAGAAGAGGATGTCTACCGCCGGACGAGCTTGAAGTAGAGGATGAGGGCGATGACGAGTACGAGGACCACGATGATCGCGCCAATAATAATGCGCTGCTTGTACATCCTGGAGAGAATATAAGATGAGCGTGAATCCAATTGAATGTTAGGGAACACCACCTACTGCCTAATCATCCCCTTAATAGTGCCCGATGCTCTATCAATATGGGTATCCGCGGTATTGAGCTGTTCTTTGGATCAGCGCCACACCCAAACCCCGACATCCCCCAAGTACGCACCGTATTCCGTGCATTATCAATTTGTTCCCGTTGCCTCCTCAAATTGCTCAGAATATCCGCACCCTGCTCCTCTGTCTCCAGTGCGATCCGAGTCGAATCCGCTAGGCGTCGACTGCCGTCGCCCAGGATTTCCATGCCGGCGAGCAGCCGTGTGCGGTCGCTATTCTCTCCGTATGGGTCGTCGGAGCCCGCGGTGCCCTTCTTGAATCCCCCGAGCAAGTCTGCGCGTGCAGCTTGGGAGTGCAGGTCCTTGGAGAGTTTCTTGTATTTCGTTAGGTCGGCCTTAACTTGCTTCAACCGAGTGTTGTATTGCGACTTGATGGACTGCGGGATCCCTTGTATTTCGATCTCAAGCTGGGAGACCTACGAACACATATTCCATATTAGAATTCGCAATTAGGTTGGACTAAAATACATACGATATCATCTGCTTCGTCGAGCTCAATCTCCACCTTTCGCAACGCCGCCTTTCGCTGTTCTACGTTGCCTGTGAGTTGTTTCTCAGCGCGGGTGTTGTGCAGAAGTACATACCGCCTCTCTGGTCCTTTCCCTCGCCTTCTAGTTTGTCTCGTATATTCTGGATGATATGGTGGAAGTCATGCTCGTAGGACTCGAATAGAGATGTGGGTGTGGAATCGGACATGGTGGCGGGAGGTCAGGGAACAGACGATGGCGTCACACGCGAAGGTGTGACGGTGACGCTGTGCTGTGGCGATGAAGCGTGCACGTGATGTTAAAGTGCGCTCGCGAGGCGGCCCGGAACGATAGGAACCAATAGGAACTTCAACCACACCGCTACCTACTCGTACCATATAAACTGGGGCTCCGTACCGCTTCTGTATCCACGGGAAACGGTACGTGTGTGTACTGATACGGACATGACGTAAACCATCCCGGAACGACTGAATTCATGACGGTACGCTACGGAGGAAGCTCGTATTTCATCGTATCATATAGTATCTACGCCGCATATACGCTATCATCCGAACAAATATTGAAGTATTGACATACTTTCTCTCTCTTTTTCCTGTCTTACCGCCTGTTTTCCTCTCTTTTTATATATAGCAGTCGTATTCAAGTGATGTATCACTCCAATTCGTGGTTCGACAGGCAGAAGATGTTACAGGCTGCTGCTGGCGATGAGGATACTTAAGGACGAAGGTGCACAACTGCGAGATATTACGGACCTGAAGATTACTTGCTTTATACTCAGCGATGTCATAGTATAACGTATGTGGCACCTTGTTAAGCCTTGACAATGTCTCGACTGTTATTCCGGGTTCTTGCGTTATCAGTGCAGTTTTTACTGAATGCGGGGTGATACGCCAGTATTATATAACACCAGTTAATCCATACGAGCATAATGTTCACGTTCGTACTCCGTTCTCAACCGTATAACTACACGCGTTTGCGTATACGTATGTTGTGAAACCCTCATGTAAACCCTTCCCCACTATGGCCCACTCATGAGACTTGCCGTCTAGTATCAAATTAACTGAGATCCTTGTTACTGCAATCGGTAATTCTATACTAAAGCTCAGATTGAATTGTCATGACAGCGATACCTTCCTAGAAAGTTTTCAGGTAACTTATAAGTAGCCTCACCGGGCCGTTATTCACTTAAATACGTCGTTTTCGCAGCTTTAGACCAACATTGCAAATATAAACAATATTCCAGAAAAACCTTATGCCGCGGAAAACTTCATGAGCGACTACACAAATACTCACTATGGTATGTTACCTCTCGTACAGACTAAATCGTTTCCGTTATGCATTTAAGTTAATATCATGCAGAGCTGACATTATAAAGTTCCTCATCGTGGAATTCAAACCTCCGATCCTCAATCACGGTAATCCAGGATCCTGAAGCTTATTCTAGCTGATTTCCCTCTTGTCGTTCGAAGCCAGGGAACACAAGAATTCTTCTAAAAGTTGGAGCCGGCGGCACAGGGCGTGAGCATGGCTTGGTCATTCGAGATCGACGGGTGCGGACACCGGATGCCGGTTCCGGTATCCAAGCCAAGAAGTTTTTACCAATTGATGTCAGACTTCGACAATTTCATTAACCCGCCCCCGACCCTTACCACGATCTTCTCCACACTACATCTTTGCGCTAACTCCCATCCTTGGACGCGAAAACAAAGATCTATACTTTAAACGACGAAATTGATGGATGGAGGTGCGAAATCGACCGAAGGGTATCCTCTGAACGAGATGCATGCAGAGAAAGCCGCTCCTGTGAATAGTCGCCCACAGAACACGAACGGAGAGCGAGAATCAAGAACTCCTTCTCCTTTACATTTAAGTAAAAGCTCGAGCTCGAGCGGCGGATATTAAGCATGGTGCCGCAGACTCAAATTCCCCGGCTTCCTTCAGCCCATTCCGGCGAATTGGACATGGTCGGAGCTCAAGGTCGTTATTCGCTGCGCAGTGGTTGGATGGATTTCTGGTGTTCTGTTCGTCATACCACGGGTGGAACTATTTATGGGACAGGTACTGTGCTTTTTTGTTGTACACAATTCTACGATTAACGCGTTCACATAGGCCAGTTTTATCATCCTCATCAGTAACTCGCTTTGTCTTCCTATGGTTGGTATTGGCTGAAGATCACCCTTAAACGGTAGCTGCATTCCTATCGCCTCCAACTGATCCTTTCCTTTAAATACTCGAGCGCGAGATGCTGCTTATGTTCTTCATGACATTGGCGTGGGCGTGTGTACTTACTTCTCTCTACTCCGTTTTTCGATCATCTAATATTAGTTTCGCAGATGGACTTTTTTAGGGCTTAAACTAGCAGATCTCGCACGGAATTTTCACGATTCATCTATAACGCTGTTTCAGGCAGTCAGTGTGGATTACATTGAACCAGTGGTACGTAGGTTTCAACAGCTAGTCGTTGGATATCGCCTGAACATGTAACTCGCAGCTCACTGTTATCATTGCAATCTTCATCGGCCTTGGAAGCGGATTCTTTCTCTATATCAAAGCACGTCAGGGACTTGGACTATATCTCTTCCCTTGCGTTCTTTCATGCCTATGCATCAGTATATCCTAGCTCCGATTTACTGCTCGTCACTAAACTGTCGTCTAAAAAATATAACGTACACAACTGCGGTTCTTTTCCCATATCCGTTCTACAAGGTACGTCTACCACTATTCTGAGAGTCCAGAATATGAGCTATGTTCGCAGGTGGGTCAAGTGATTGTCCTTCCCATAGTCTTGCACTCCGCTCTCGCTCTCCTTGGGTCAATCCTTATCTTTCCCGCGAGTGTCTCAGCAGATTACACTTCTCGTCTTCAGGAGTTTCTCTCTCCTTTGATGAAAGCCGTGGATCTACATCACGCACTTCTGAAGACATCCCTCGCATCACGGGTATTCGCATCATCGGCGGCGTCTATCCGTGACATCGTCAACCAGTGCGAGGCCACCTCACGTCTTCTGTCAAACGACCTGGTATATGCTCGTTTCGCGCCGGAAGACTTCCGTGCTTTCCAGAGGTTTGAAAGACGGACAACTGGCCGCGCCAATGGACTCGGCGTCTAATTCACCCTGATTGACCCGACGCGTGAGCAGTTCCCCGTAACGCCAGCGCCGTCGCACTCTGGTACCCCACCACCTACATTGCCATCCACCCCTCTACCCAGGTCGCGGCATTGATCGCTGGAACACTCTGACCTCCGTGACCAAGGCGCCGACGGCGGGATGACGCTTCGGAGCACCGTCACGTGCGTGTTCGGAGTCACCCTGAACAGGGGTACATATTGCATACTACCACACGGCGCTCGCGATCCTGCTCGCATTCACGCATGGGGTCTCATGAACATGGAAATACCTATATCCACAGTCACGGACATGGCCGTCATCATCACCATCATGCCCTCGATCCCTCCGTTCTTCAACTGAAGGTGTCGCGCGTGAACAAGCGCGAGCGTGTTGTGGGGTGTTTGAGTACCATCGATATTTGGATCTGGAGGCATCACGTTTGCAGGACCCACGCTCGGAGGAGTATACCATGTAGACTACTGAACTTTTAATCCAGAGGTACAAGCTGTTGTTAACTGGTTTCTTTAATGCTTATAACTCATTCGTCTGGAGATTTTAGCTGCGACGAGCTGCTTGGCCATTGTCACAAAGGTTTGGACACTGTAGTAAAGTTGCTGGGAGGGGGACGCCAGCGACGGCTGCACTACTGGCTTAACAAAGAACAACAACATATCAAGCATGGCGCCAAGCTTGGTAATATCCAACGGATGAGGAACAAGGTGTCCTCGCCATTAGAGGCCTTCCGGAACGATCAAAGGTTAGCTTTTCGTGCTTAATATTTTGAAATTACATGATTTCTCATTCATGCCCATATAGACACTTCATGCTTGAGCCTTATCGCCCAGGTTTCGAGCAAGAAACTGAGAGTGAAACGGTTCGCCACCTGGATATACTACCTCATCGCCATCTATTTCATTGGTATGTATACCAGTATCACCTTATTCAGTTTGCGGACATTATAGTCGAAATGGTACGTCTCCTGGCTCATCATGTTTCCATGTTCGTAAGTGTTGACATTCTTTATTTATAGTTAGACGAGACCATCGTACTGGAAAAGAAACGCCAGATGTTGAAACTGTGGACGCCAGCTAAGAAAATATTTTCCTGGAATCTCTGGGACGTATCAGAGGGTGTAGACTGTGAAGACGACGAGGATCCAAGTTCGTGTCCCATTAATACTAGCGCAATAAATTTGATATTCATTACCTCAGATGTTAATCAAGGCCTACAGCCTAGTGTCGTAGAAGATCTGGGCATGCCAATCCCTCGTGATCCGGATGCCCTACCTCGCAATACATTCGAGTGGATGATGAATCTCCTCTATCATATTGGGATGAACTTCACTCGTGGAAATACGCTCTTCGCCGTGAAAGCTGGACTATTTGCAGGTTGGTTCGCCGGTTGACTAACGGACGCCATGAAATCAGTTGACGTTTATGTTTATATCATAGTGGTCCTATCATTACCAACGTTTTTCAAAACTTCCGCCGGGCTTGCATTTAGTAAGTTGACAAAGTTTAAGTGGTGAATAATAGCTGATCTTTTCATCCAGAGAATCGATATGTTTGGGGCATGTGCGTTATTTTAGATCCTTCGCACTACTTAAACCCTAATTGACGAGCTATTAACTTCATGGGCGAGCTGACACTCTCGTTTCCGAGGTGATACGGCTTTTGGATTGATGACCCGGATCACCGCCACGTTTATAGGAGGTGTCCTAGGTATGGTAATGCGGTAAGAGTAGTGAAACTCTCCGTCCATAGCGAATGGTGGATAATTTAACGCGATACAAGTACATATCTTGCGGGACGGGATCAGGCAATGGTTATGGGCTAGCAGCCATTTTCGCGATCTGCTTCCCATTCTTCTTTTTATTCGACTCTATTTGCCTGGACCGCCCATGACAAAAATTGTTTTTTTTGTCACTAGTGCAATGATGAGTCGATATATGAGCAATGATTTCTACCTTACTTTTAATCTTGGTTAGGTCGTCAGATATTCCTATCAGGACCTTGATATCATTGTTCCTGGAACTCCTGGATTCGGATATTCAGTAGCGTGGGTAAGTCTCGCTTACTTGAATCGATGGAATCATCTTAAATATCATTCTTTAGCGCCGATTTGTGGTTGTAACTGGTGGCGTCGTCGCAACAATGTTGGTTTTCTTATTTTCGATTTACATGTAACGTCTAACTTCGTGTGTTTAGCGTAGGGTCTTTTTTCCCACCGACTACTACGATCCGAGAGTACCAGAGAAGCCTATTGGCGACCACATCTTCGGAGATAAGAGCCATTTATTGCTCCATAATTTCATTCGCAAATAGATGGAAGGAGTTTGACATACAAGAAATCATCACGAGTCTCCTTGCACTACGAAGTAAGCTAAAGCGCTCTCTCATTTGGAAATCGAATATAATCTACGAGGTGAGTGGTATACTTACAAATATATCCGTCCTATTCTCAGACCTATTGTTTAGTTTTCCTTGCGTGGACGATGTCCAGCAGAAAGATACTAGAAAATAGTCAAATTACAAATGTATGTATGTGCTAATTTAGTCAGAAAAATGTCGAGTGTTTAACTTCACTGATAGGGAGCTAGCCTACTTGCTGTCACATCTTATGTCCATCGTTGAGCATCTCGAGCCTACTTGGACTCGCGCGTTCTTACTGCGAACACGCTGTATTGACCCGGATTTCCAGGGTGATGTTCTGGAGGTATTCAGTACGTTCGCTATTTCTCTGTTCATACAGGCACTATAATCGGACGCTCTGTAGCTATAATCTCCACCTCCCTTCGTACTGGACACCCCTTGCCTCAGATCATGCCTTGTCCTCTTCTGGATCGATTCTGGCGTAAGTCTCTGAAAGAGTTTAACGTAATTCACGAAGAAGCGAAAGAGGACCATGGACCTCCAAGGTTTGTTCACTCTTGAAACCTTACGAAATAAACAATATCAGTGAGTTGATATGTTTCTTTGCTAACAAAGATGTATTTATATCATTTCAAAGAATATTCTGCGTCGGGGTATCTACTGCATTCAGTATTGTCACCCGGTTGGATAGGCTTATGCTGGAAACAAAGACGATCGTCGGCGAGCAATATCATATACAAGGGGTTGGTCTATCAGCCGCAGCTAAGCGTATTCGCATGGAAATGGGGGACATACGAACACTCTGGATTCCAGACCGCTTCAGGACGTTTAAGGGAGTAAACTAACCAGCCGGTAGTTTGGATATTATCTTAGTGGACATTAGACTCGATGTTGGGCTTTATATTGATCAGGCTAATGCTGCTTACTGTAGATTATTAAATACCTTGATGTCGGCGGTAATATGGCTACACATGTCTTCTATAGGCCAGATAGTAATACTTGACATGGCATTGGTCCTACGTGGTTTTATAGGAAACATAATGACCAATATTATATAGGGCACATGGTGTAGTTGGTTATCACGCTCGCTTAGCATAATGTTCCAATATACGTTAGCATGTTTGCGAGAGGTGTTGGGTTCAATTCCCAATGTGTCCATTAAGCTTTTGCCCCGAATGTGCCCCGAAAGTAGGCAGTTTAATTGCAGTCTTTCCTTTCAATTTACCTGAGTCCGACCATGTAGTATTTTTTTGTTGTATCTCATATGACGTCATCATCAGGCGAGGTGGAAGAATTTGAAAGCCGGTATACATCCGCGCCACTAATCAATACTTTGAAACTTGATTGATGATATTGATCAGCGAAACATACCAGTTTGTAAGCATCGATGGAAGTCCTCTTTAAGTAGTATGTTTCTAATGTATTTCCGGAACTAATGTGCATAGCAAAGAAGTATCGCGGAAGTGATAAACTTAATCTATCCGCAATGGTGTATGGACGGCGATCCCTACTGTTGCGCCCGTTGAGATTAGCTCTTGGTGTATGAATTGTTATGGATAGCCTCCATTCTGGGCTGCGGAATTCAGCTAGGTCCTGTAGAGATAAAAGGTGCGACGCGCTCACGAATACCCCACAACTGATATCCGAGTGCACCAGCCACCGTCCCCTATCATGTCTTCCGATTCTTTTCTAGTTAATTTCGAGAAAGGAATTATAGATGGGTCTTTAAACCCAACAATGTTGCAGAGCTTTATGACCGGTAAGTTACACCATTTAAAAAATTCGATGTAGAAAGCTTACAGCGCTACAGGGCTATACACCATGGCTTTTATAGGAGCTATCTATGCTTTAAGTAAGTGCACTGAAGAAATTACTTGCCTTTCCTCTATTTTGATGGCATCATAGTGCATGTAAAAGGCTCGAACAGCCATTTCATGCTCAGCAGCGTGGTTTGTCTGTATATCCTCGCAATGACTAATCTCGGGATCTCTTGGTACTCGCTGCGCCTAAGTTTTGTCACAGATGGACAAACCAGAGAGAGTATATATATCTCGATTTTGGAAGGGCCTGTGTGGGCTCATGTGATTGCGAAAGTCACATTCTTTTTTATGTTCGTATTGGCTGATTGCATTATTGTGAGCATTTTTCATCTGCATGATGGGATCAGAGGGTTACTAATCCGACAAATTTATTTTTATAATAGATTTGGAGATGTTTCATCATTTGGAATCGAAAAGTAAAAATCATAGTAGTGCTTATCTTTCTCACCACCGCCGAGGCTGGTACGTAGCTTATCCTTAAAATTGACTTGACTCATGATAATGCCGTCAATCAGGTCTTTTTATAGCCTCCATCACTCTGGAGGGTATATTCTTGCATGATCTGCATGCAAATATCATGACCGCAATTGTCAACACTGAAGTTGCTGCATTCTTCCTCTCCTTTGGTACCACCATAATTTCGACTGCCCTAATCATCTACCGCATTCTTTCCATCAGCCGTATGAAGGGAACTATTCATAATTATCGCTCTGTAATCGGAATGATTGTGGAATCAGCTGCACTATATTCCTTCGCTCTTCTATTTGCGGCCGTTGCGTTGGTTTTGCCCACTGATGACCTTAATGCTGCTGAGGATTCCATATTCAATTACGCAGCATCTTTAGTTATTCCACTGGCGGTAAATAGTTGTTTGCTACTAAGATTCTGTCTATCTGACTCCTGATTCAGGGAATCGCACCAACTTTAATCGTCGGGAGAGTAGCATTCGGAATGGTCAAAAGCGAGCAGCATCTGTCTCAGCCTAATATTTCAGGGCTTCACTTTGCGTCGCAACTAGCAGCTCAAGGCCAACAGCTCAATATCCCCCCTGCCAATTCAGACCATGGTGTCTCAGTGGACCTCAGCCAAGGGGGCACACTTGCATTCGAAAGAGCATCTCCCAATGATGAAGTAGAAAAATACAGTAATGCTGATGAGCTGCGCGAGATATCATTTGCTTCTCCATCTTGTGATTTGGAGAATTTAGGTGGAAATGAACTAAAAATATGCTAATAAAACTATCCTAGTAACACTGCTGTGTTGTACATATGCTACATACCGAAATATTTCACTTGAATACATAGGGCTTAAGCATCTGAAGAATTTGAAATACCTGGCAGAGAGGTTGGGACTGCTAGCACACATGTGGGACCATGGTGAAGTGCTGCCTTCCTGCCTCCTGGAACAACTAATTGTGCTACAGAACAACTAATTTACCTAATCATGCACAGGCCCAGAGAGTAATCAAGGCACTGCTCCATCCAGCCCAGTGTTGTCAAGACCTAGGTCTGACCCACCTGCTCACTACATAACCTCTCTAACTAGAAAAGTAAGACCCCTGTCTTACACCTCTAATTAGAGGGTTTTGAGGTGTTGTCTTTAATTACTGGTTAAACTTATGTAAGAACTTAGTGAATAGAGAGGGGGTGGGAGTTACCAGGTACAGTGCTGGATTATTCTATTCAGAACCCCATATGTGCTGAGTAAGCAAGAAAAACCCTATTTACCTGGATGCAACCTTGGCACATGTGAGCTGTATAGGTGGATGGGGTCCATGCATTACAAAGCAGCAATGTGCAGCTAATGTAATTAATGCAGCACAACACTGTTGAAACCACAAAGCTCAATCAATTGAGCTGAGCACCAAGCACTGTGCATATTAAAATGATGAATGAGCTTACATTTGCCTTTATGTATAATTAGTAGGCTGACACAGATTTGAAAATGAAAAATTCCTTAAATATTAATTGTTGTTAAGGTAAGTATTAAAGTACTGTGTGTGTGATACTTATTAGAATGCCATTGCATGCTGAAAGGGAGATTTTAGCAGTTGGAAAAGGGGACTTGGTGATGCTAAGGACAGCATATATACTTAGGTTTGTTGCTGATGCATGCCAGCAACAGTGACAGTCATGCAACATGCAATATTGTTGTTGACTAGAGCAACAACAACCACAAAAACTTGAGTCAGCAGCTTGGTCAGTGCAGCAACTGACAGCAGCATATGCCTTTCCCAAAGACAGACCCTGTCCACCTTAAGAAAGACATCTTGCACATGAAGTTTTTCATGCTTACTCAGCACATACAGGGTTTCTGAATAGAATAATCCTACAGTGCCAGTGCTACCTGATCCAGGTTACCATCAACTATTATGTAATGCTATCAATGCCCCTCACCCAATAGTTTACCTTCTGTTGTGCTGGGTGTTAACTGCCATGTGGCTGTGTTTTAGCCTTCTTTTCAACTCTCTGTTCCACTTTTTAAGCCCATTATATTGTCTAAAATCATAAATTAATACTGGATATAGTAATATATGTGGTTAAATATACACACATTTTAAATCCATTAATTTGAATAACTGTAAATGAAAATAGCAAAACTGTTGTCTGCCATGGTCCTATCTTATCTGCACAGCCACAAAATGTGGTCACCCCTCATGGCTTGTGAATGTCTTTACACTCACTTTCTCCAACCATGTCAAGTCTTGTTTCTAAAAGCAAATAAGAACTAGAGGTCATAGACTATAATAGTGCTATGTGTCAGATCTCGATTCCGGAAGAGGGGACTAGAGACTAGAGTTTGTGGGTAACGATAGCACTACATCGAAAAAATGTCAGAAGTATCATTGGAAGGATTTCTGACTGTAACACTAAAGATAAGAACCATTAGCTTCAGCTTATGTGCTGCACCTTTCCAGTTCTTGTGGGTTCCAATTTAGTCAAATGGTTCACACAGCAGAAGATAATTACCAGGACCAGAAGCATGTCAGAGATGAACAAGATAATTGACAACTAGAGTCAAGTCTAGTGTCGAGGGTGAAATAAGACTAGTCGAGGTAAGTCAACTAGAAGTCGGGTCGGAAAGGGTTGGGAAGTTGGAAGTGAATTCAAGAGACTAGGGGTGATTGTAGTTGATATTCGAATTGAGTACTAGAGTACAGAAGTGAACTACTTAAATACGAGTAATGCTAATTGTAATCATAAAAGCAGAAGTGGCAATACTATGGATACAAGGAATAATAAAAGTCCTTGACACATAATAAAAGTAGCAGAAATGAGGGCAGAAGCATAACTGAGCAGAAGTGTTCATAGAAACGATAATTGTATTGTGAGTGTCAAATAATAAAAACAATAGTTCAATGTTTAGCAATGAATGGAGACAGGCAGAAATGTCAGGAGATCACATTGGAGAATGTCAGAAGATGTTGGAAAGGATCGTGGATGTAACAGTATTCCTCCCTTAAGCCCAAGCCCTTGAGGGATTGATTGGAAGTGTTTGGCTTTGTTTGGCAGAAAAGTTAATTTTGGCGCATATAAGGCAGGTGTCAGTGGGTTGATGATCAAAATAAGCTTTAACACCCACTTCCCACACCTTTTATTACCAAAAACAAACAACATGCCTGCTTCCACCTTCCAAGCCCCAGTGTCAATTGAAGCACGACAAGTGGAGATCTAGTGCAAGAAGTGCAAAGTGGAGGAGGAGACTCACTGATTGGAGGAAGAAGAAAAGCATGAGGCAGAACACCTGGCACATGAAGCGCAGATGGAGGAGTTGCAACGAGCAGCAGAGGAGGCAGAAAGAGCAGCAAGAAAGGCTGCTGAAACCAAGGCAAAGGGCAAGGGCAAGGCAGGGAGTTCGAGCAAGGCAGCAGCAGCAGAAACCAGTGGAAACAAGGAGGCGCTGTGGTCAGCAGCACACAAATGCTGGCGGTGTATCTCCAAGAGTTTGGAGTGTGAGGAGGAGCTTTAAGTTTCATTTTTCATCTCTTTTATCTTGCTAATGAGTTTTTTAGTGGAAAGAAACCATGTCACGCCTGCAAGATGGCGAAAAAGCCATGCAGGGAGGTCAGGGCGAAGCTGTTGCAGAGGGTCAGCAGAAAGAAGCATGCACGCAATGAGAGCAATGAGGCAGAGGAGACAGAGGTGGTGGCAGAGGAGTCAGAGGTGGAAGTGCCTGCATGGAAAAAGGCACAGAAGGCAGGTGATGGGGACACTGTCAGCAATCGCTTGGCAGTTGCTGTAGAGCGGTTGGTGGATGAGGTTGCATCCCTAAAGAAGGGGATAGTGGTGGAGGGGCAGAAGATCTGCCAGGTGCTGGAGAGGCTGGTGGAAAAGCTGGAACAGGGGTACACAGAGGTGTTGGAGGAGGCAGAAGTGCTCGCAGCAAGCATCAAGCCGATGCAGTGGCAGCATTTGCTGCTATGGGAGGGGTCTAGGGCATTGAAGAAGTGGACAGAGAGGGAGATGCAAAAACAGAGGGTGTATTGGATGGAGAACAGGTTGTTGGAAGAGGAGTCTGACAGTGCAGTGGAGACTGGGCAGGAGGAGCAGGGTTTGGGGTCATACACAGGCATAGGTGTGCCATCAGAGGTCAGAAGAGAGGCGGAGAAGAGGTCAGAGACAGAGAAGGGAGCAGAAGAAGTGGTGGAGAAAGAAGTGGAAGCATCGGAAGACATTGAGATGGAGGTGGAAGGATCGGCAGTAGAGCCTGCAGAAGAGTTGCAGACTCTACAATGAAAAATGGAACTTTGTAAATAGTGATTTTTTGTAATCTTCTTGGTCTTTTTTGTTTGTAATTGAAGACTCTTGAAATCAGATATACCAAGTGTGATAAGAAAATTGGAAAAAGCGGAAAGAGCAGAAAATGTCAGAAGGTCATAAAATGTCTAAGAAGTTGTTAGGGATCCAGGTTTGCTTGGATATGCAGCGTGAAAGTCAGAAACGAGTTCTGCTGAGTGTTTCAGTTTGGTGGCGGGAAGCCAAGTGTATTCTTTGTCAGTGTCTTCATAGCCTAGCCAACGTACTTTGTATTGAAGTTTGCAAATACAGCGTTTGTCAATTTTGGAGTCAACAATTTTGCTGATTTTGTATTCTGGTTCTCCATTGATATGGACTGGTGGAGGCAGCAGTTCAATACAGTTTGGAATAGTGTTAGTTATGGCTGGTTCTAGCATTGAGACATGGAAAACTGGGTGGACAGCACACATAGCATCTGGGAGTCATAAAGTGAAGGAATGGGTACCTGCTTCCGCTATGATCTCGTAAGGGCCCAGATATTTTTCTGATAGTTTCTTTGAAGGTCAAGTTGTGTGGAAGAATTGCGCTTTGACAAATACTTGTTGACCTATGCAGAAAGTGGGCGGAAGTTGTTGGCATGAATCGGCAGAACTTTGATAGCAGAGTTGAGCTTCTGCTATTGCAGTCTTGAGTGTCGAATGTAATTTGTTGAGGTTGACTACAAATTCATGGGTGCAGGCAGAAGCAAGGTTGTGTTCAGGATGAATGGTAATATTAGGGTGATAACCTTTATTGGCAAAGAAAGGTGAAATTCCAGTTGTGGCAGAAGGTGCATTGTTGTAGGCGAATTCTGTGAGCAGAAGAAGTTCTGACCAGTTGTCTTGCTGGTAGTCAGTAGACTCGAATGTATTGTTCGAGCATCTGATTAGTTCGTTCTGTCTGTCTGTCACCTTCTGGATGGTAACCAGAAGTAAAGTGTAGGCGCATGTCAAGAGCCTTACCAAGCAAGTGGAAGAAATGGGAGACGAATTTGGAACCTCTGTCAGAAGTAACATGCTCTGGTATGCTGTGCTTTGAAAACACATGCATAACGAAGAGCTGCACTAAATCGGCAGAAGTGACTGTGTCATGTGTCAGAATAAAAATACTGTGTTTAGATAGTCAGTCAACAACTACCAATATAGCGTTGTAACTGCTGGATGGCAGAAGCTTCTCGATGAAGTCCATAGAGATCGAATTTCATGGGCATTCAGGTATCGGAAGTTGTTTGAGCAATCCATATGGTTTGTGATGTTGGGGTTTCAAGTGCATACAAGTAACACAAGATTTACAATAGTCTTTGATGAGAGTGCAGAGACCTGGCCAGGTGTATTCCTGTCGGATGAGTTTGAGGGTTTTGTTCTGACCAAGGTGACCAGAAAGAATGTGGTCGTGCTTATATTGAAGGATTCGAAGGCAGAGATTGTCAGAAGCAGGAATGTAGATTCTGTCATCGAGGCACAAGAAACCATCAGCAGAAAGTGATCAACAGCCTTCAGGCACTGTGATGTGTGCAGCGGAAATGGGGTCGGAAGGAAGAGCGGAAATGATATTGTTGTGAAGTTGTTCTATGTCCATTACTATAGACATGCAGAGAGTTGGACTTATGAAATAAGTGGCATGTAGAGAAGCAGAAAGCTGTTCTTGTGTAAACACTGGGCAGAAATTGTGAGGATTCACTTTGGCATAGTCATTATTCCCCCCTTTAGGGTAGACATCCCATTGTCTAGTTAAAGAGTCTGGTTTAGTTCCTAAGCATCCAGGGCAGAAACGAATGATCATGTCGAACTGCGAAAGGTATTCTGACCATCTGGCTTGTTGGCATGTAAGAATCTTGGTAGTGGAAAAGTATTCCAGATTCTTGTG
>JASFDH010001433.1:0-14921 GCA_036937195.1 Nidularia pulvinata
TCTTCTAGGGAAGTCGCAAGAACGTTGCTGAAAGCTGACAGAGCGAGTACAGGAAGGAAGAACATCTTGAGTTGAAGCTTCTCTCATACTCAGATGATTATTCTTTATATAATTTGAGAACACAGACTCTTTCTTAGTAACTGGTCACCTGCTAAACAAAAATATCTTGGTTTCGCGTTTCAGGACACTAGGAAGCATGTGTTCTGAGCCTGAGGATGATAAGCTTGAGGTCAAGCGAGACCGCGTATGTACATATACGCACAACTTGCATTTTGTGGAATAACTTTTGTTGTGTGGCGACGAGCCTGTTTCACAAGTCCAACTCATCAGCATCATGGCAAACAGCCGAACTTAAAGTCAGAGGAACTACCTAATATAGATATATACTCGTTACTGTGGAGAGCATGGCCATGTCTCCGCAACTATAGGCACTTGCACTTCCGTAGAGGTTTCTGTATTGTTGTTTGTAGGCTCAATATGGCACTCCGGATGTTCAAAGAAAGCGCATAAGCACAGCTTTTTTCGAGGGGATGCGTAGAAGTGATGGATCATTATCCATGATATGTTCCGGGTGATAATAAAGTCCGGACAAGCGCTTCAAAGAATATGTATGAACCTCGGAAGCTTAAGGAAATTTCATAAAGAAAGGTTCGGAGCATTGTATCTGGATTCTGTGAGGCGGGCTTCAAGGTCAATAATGGGATGGAAATTTCAAAGGGCTAGCAAGAAGTGATGAGGATGCGTTTACCTCCAATTGTGATTTTGTGCCGTGCATTGATGTCGGTCGCCGATGGTCGCTGAGAAGATCCCGAAGTTTATAGTGCTAGTGCGTTGTGTCAGGATTGTGTGCAAGTACGCCATTCAGTGGTGAGCTAAGCGTTCTTAAATTTCTTACATTGCGTCCGCTTGAGGTGCATCCTACTTGCAAACTTTACGTCTAGATGAAGGCTAGCTACAAGGAAGACCGTCCATGTTAAGACCATGGAGAAGGTAATTCCTTCCTTGCACTTGTCATGTTCGTTGAATAATCCTCCGTGAAGTCGCAAGCAGGGCGAGATGGCCGGAGAGTGTAGAAACCAAAGGATTCAAGGAATAAGAGGGTCAGAATAGGAGAATATATGTAAGCATCAACGAAAGAACGCGCAGGGTATTTTCAAATTTCCAACCATTCATCTCGCAAGCTCCGCTTCAAGAACAGGGACAGTTGCGACGATGCGTAAATCATGACGAATTATGCACCATATGACGTCAAATTCAGGGGAAGAAGAACTGGCGCTTTGGTGTATTCCTCGAGGGCAAAGACAAAGAACAAGGACAACTGCGAAAATGCACAGTTCCCACCAGTGGAGCGTCTGTGGATGGGCAGATGACCACATAGGAATTCATGTCCCTGCGAAGAGGATTATTACGACTTCGATGTTCCTGATGCGCCAGACACGAGGCCCGAGGAGAAGCTGCGTCAATGTTTTTCGACAAGCGCGATGCGGCATAGTGGGCTCCATTACACGCACCTATCGATGACCATCGCCAACATATGTGACAGAGATCAGAGACTTGTCCGCGGACGTTGATCAGGGAAGTGCGTAAGCTGAGGGAATCGGGAGGGCGCATCAAGATTCCAGAATGATAATCTTGCCATTGCCCACGAAATCTGATAAGGGTGCCGGCGGTATGTTTTTATGCGATGTCAGAAAGCTTTCGGGTCTGAGGCAAAGGGATCTTGTATGCGATAATTGTCGTTGTACTCAGCCCTGAGACACATCAGGGACGTCGGTGACTCCGGCATGTGCGAGGAATTGAAGCTCGAGGATGTACTGCATCGCGCCGCGGAAGAGTCTGGAATTGAAGCGCATGGTGGCCACACAAAGGGGCATCATAACTCAGAATGAGCCCGCACCACGACGTTTCTGACGGACTTCACCTCTTAAGAATCCAGATGGTAGTCGCTGTGTGCTATGCAAGAGAGGAAGATTTGCTCTCCGAGTCGTACGGGAAAGATTCAAAGGGCGCGGCATGATATGGAGTCTGTATGTCTTCTGAAGAATGCCTTCCGAAGACATGAGTATATCACTGTGTTCTAGACATCGGTGACTCGAAGCCGACTTCGGTGGTGTTGGTGCGGCGGGTTCAAACATGGGCTGTGTTCTCTTCTCGTCCTTTTGAATAGAAGACAGTATAAGCCAGTTAGGATGCGTCTAAGAAAAGCAGAGGTTCCATTTGCTGGAAGACGTGTGCATCGGGCTTCATGGAAGTTTAGTCTGTGTGACATGCGAATTCCGGGTGACAGTCTTCCGGATTTTAGGTGGATAAGACATACTTAAAGTTTGTTGCGTTGTATCCATAGTTAGTACCGCCAATGGCCTGTAGGGCCGTATCGGAGACTGCTGGCAGTCACCGGACACCTGCTCGTACAACTAAAAATCCTTGTGGTTATTGACAGAAATGAACTAGTGCATCTTTTTAGCATCATTATGATAATTAGTTTAGCATCAAAATCTGAAGAACAAAAAGAAGCCTCGGGGGTATCGAGTGAAGTTGATCTTGACTCTTGAGAGTGTTGAGGGGAGGAAGGGATGCAGGGGCAGCAAGAACAGACCGGCGGCGATGACAGGGAAGATGTGACCGATACGTGACCTTCGGTGACCTCCGTGCTCCATGGGAGCCACGGTATTATTACTGTTACAGCCAACAGTCAGTCAACAGATGAACCACTACTTTAGACCCATAACCTGCCCATAACCCATAAGTACTCCGTACTAATGAATTTCGGCCTGCATAGAGCCACTACCGTATAACCGTATGGACCATAACCCTTACTCTGATTCCTTTGAACCTCCCTGTTTCTGGACCTCCCCAGGCATCAGAATGTTCCCAATACCACAGGCGATCTCCCCGGACTCGGAGCCGCTGCACAAGACCTCAAAATCACCGATGCTGTCGACCCCCGGCGATCTACTAGTCGAGATTGCGTCCTGGCTGGAGTGTCGACTGGATCTCTTGAATTTCTGCTTCGCAGTATGTTAATCCACCATAATGCCCGACACGTCCTTTGTCTAATGCCAGCTCCCATAACTGTTTCTAGTCAAGCTATGTTTTCTCGAATATATCCTCCGTTCTATATGAGACTGTCACCCTGAAGTCTTCGGAGCAATGTATCTTCACACTTGAAATGCTCAGCAGACGTCCTGATATCGCTCGGCATGTACGGACACTTGTAGTTCAACCGGATACGAATTCCAGAGCGAACTTCAGCTCCACAGAGTACGATGCTTCCTCGGCTGTGACAGATGTTGCGAGCTCCATGTACTTGGACGCCTTGGTGAAGTTCATTTGGGATGCGGAAGAGATGCCATACCATGAGGATATGTGGTTCGCCTTGCGGCAAGGGTGTGTCCTCCCGTCTCCTGCTGGTTGACGCCTGGGTTGACTGGGGCTTACTAGTTGTCCGCAACTAAAATATGTCGGGACCACTATTGGATCTATGCTGCCAAATCTCCGGAGTCATGTGCGTTTCATTTCAATTCACCATGTCTTCTGTGTCTTAATGAGAAGAATAGCTGTTCGACTTCGTGAATCTCAATGGATTTTATCTCACTCTCAAGACGGGGTTTTATGAGAATCATATCGACATATTCTTAGACGGTGAATAGCAACATTGCAGATCCCTTTGTCAGTCGTTCTATACTCATCCGACGGTCCACAGAGGACGAACCGATATTCCAAAAGCTCTCAGACATGCTCATCCGCCGATGTCCCGAGTTAGAAGAGCTCACCATCGATGGTGTATCCTCAGTACCAACCGACATCCACTTCGTGGTCGAAGGCCGGTGGCCAAAATTACGCAAGTTAATGTTGGGCGACGTCTGCATTGATTGGATTCCCAGGCCAATGAATCCCGGCGAGAAGCGTCCGTTCATCGCTTTCCTCGAAGCCCACCCCGATTTAGAAAACCTGAATCTCTCAAGGCACACGATCCAGCCTATACACTTCGCCGCCTTGGACCCGAGAAGCCTCGGTTGCGTTACTTCATTTTCGGGCACGCACCAGCAGTTGCAGGCCCTCCCGCATATACATCCCTCATTGAAGTCTGTGACATTCCGAGATGCAGTTGAAACGCGCGAAGTTTCCGCACCGACTGTGGCCGGTCTGTTGCGCGAGCTGACCTCCCTGACGGACCTCAAGATCTCATTCATGCTCCACTCGATGTATGACAGTGGGAACCTGCTACGGTCACTCATCCAGTCATGTCCGAACCTACGGCATCTGCACTTGACGTGCGGCCACAAGCCTTCCTTCCAACTTGTACGTATATCATTTACACCTGCGAAGGCATCCGAACTCATCAATGTTTCAGGATGCCTTTGCTAAAACCATCCGCGGGTTCCCCAAACTGCGCACCCTTCACCTTATCATTGTCAAATATCCCGGAGATGAGAACCTCGCTTCCGGCGCCACGCGTATCGCAAAGAGTAATCCGCGCCTACAGAAGTTCTCCCTCACCTTCATTCCCCCAATCTACCCCGTCCCTCTACCATTCGCTCTCCCTTCCCGCCCTTTCCCCTTCCCCGCACGCGCATCAGGATGGTTCGAGCTCTCTTGTGATCAGCACGGCCTACCTCTGAGCCTTTCAGCACTGGAGCACAAGCGGCGCGTGTGGCCGTGGGGGCTCGGGGTGTCTTCGTCAACGAAGAGGTACGTTAAAGATCTCCGGCCGCTAAACTCGCCCGGACGGCGGAAGACAGGTTTGAGGGGGCTGATCAACCTAGTCTTCGAGAAGTCGTCGGCAGGGGAGGAGATGCGCATGATTCTGTTCTGCCATTTGCTTGTGTGTTTGGCGGTATGGGGTTTTGTGGCCAGCGGCGGGCGCAAGGTACGGATACGACCTGGTACGGGTTTGTGAGGTTGACTCTCTGGATTATTTTATTTTATTATGTGCTGTAGCTTTCGCTCATTCTGTACCAATAGTTCATTCATGTTGTACCAGTATAATCTCGGAGAATAACTGTAGAGTTCAAGTTGAACTACATACACCCATACTTATACCAGTATAATTTTCTATCACTTTCGATACGATTCTAACATTGGTTTGTGAGCGAGATCGAATACGCTTAAAGATTTTGGTGCTACAGAAGTATTTGAATACAATGCAAACAAATTGACACCCCAGTATGACTCTAAGCGTCTCTCTACTACAGATAAGAACAAGACAGGTAGCATATGTATACCAAAGCAAAAAAAAACTGCAGATAGATCAGAAAGCCTCTTCAAAAACCACGAACCTCCCGAGATATGTAAAATTAATACCTGGATAATAATAGAATAAAAGGCGACAATATGATTGCATTACGCAATTTTTTATCCATAGTTGAAGATGGTTGGCGATAGTAACACAATTTTGAGTGGGAGAATGAAGATGATGGTGGGGAGACAATCATTAAGCATGATGTACGAAGTACGGTGATTAAGAATACAATTAGGACCTGACAACTGGTCAGCGTACGTTCTCGAACAACAGTGCCAGCCCAATGAAGAGGAACGGGATTCTGAAACACGCGACGTGAAGGGAACACGCACATTTTGTACTGGATCTTCTTCTCGTCATCCTCCTTGCCCTCGACGTGGTAAGTGAGCCCGATGTCGAGGTCGCGGTTGTTTCTCGCATTCGGGGCACATGTGAGCTTGCCGATGATCTTGTCACCTTGGTCGACGGTAAGAGTGTCGGGGGTGTAGAAGACGGTTTGTCTAGTCAGCGAAGAAAGTCAACAGCTGTGAAGTGTACAGAGGGTAAACAACAACACGTACTTCCAGTGGGTATACTGGGCATGAGGGCCAGTGGAGAACTTCACCTTCTTGTGCGTGCACTCGAAGGAGATGTCGAACCAGGCTAGGAATGCGTGGACATCTGCTAGAGTGTCAACACTACAACATAAAATATGGCAGACGAGAGTGACTAACAATCGGTTCGGGTACATGCCAGGGAGAAGGAGGCATCGAAGGTAAGGTCTTCTTTTTTAGCGGTGAGGAGATCGATGTGCTAGAAACAATCTATGAGCCACGTTTACGTTGGTATAGATTGCAAAACCCACCTTGATCATGCAAGGGTCGCTGACGACAGCCTTAAGCTCGACAGTGTCAACAAGGGGCTCACGCAGTGCAATGTCCTTGATACACGAGTAATCGAAGCCGTAGACATTGTCCCAGACTGAACAAAAGCTTTAGATGCAGCCATCGAGGGTGAATTTTAAGCACGCACAATTAATCTTCTCCTCCTTATAATCCTGATCCTCAATGGCAGCGAGGTATAGCGTGGCGGTATCAGGGAAGATGAGGCCGTCCTTCTTGAGGTATTTGTCCCGCGCAAGCAGGACGGTGTCCAGCATGGACTCGTAGAGGAGGAAGTATCCCATCCACTCAGAGATGATAATGTCGAACTCGGAGAAGGGGAGTTCGGTCTCTTCGAGCTTGCCTTTCACGAGGGTGATCGCTGCATGGGTGTGAGGAGTGGCTGACTGACGATAGATACAAGCGGCCTACTGTCTTTGAAGCCATTGGCCTCAATGATCTTTTGCGCCTGATCGATGATGTTGGACATGTCAATCTGCGGATACGAAGAGATCAGATGAGCAACGAGGATTACCAGCTACGATAAGACGCACCCCGACGACGTGCTTGGCCCCAGCCTTAGCAGCGAACATGGAAAGGATTCCAGTGCCGCATCCAACATCCAGAACCGTCTTCCCTTTGAAGAGGTGGGGGTTGTTGATGATCGCAGCACGGTATGACCCCGTCCTCACGGAGTCCTTCAGCATCTCCTCGTGGATACCTGGTTGTAGCAGTCAGCCTCAAAGCATCGACGAGCTAATATAAAGAAATATTCTCGCCGAAATGAGCATAAGAGTCGGCATAGCTAAGAGTGAACAGGTACCGGTCAGACGACTATAGTTTGAAACTGGAAGCTGAGAGTAACGCACTAATCTCTGGAGGTCATATCCAGAGCATCGGGAACAGCGGCATTGCTTGCGGTCGAAGGTCCAGCATTTTCCACGACGGTGTCCATAGCTGAGAGAGTTCGATGTGGGAGGAGGGGTGAAGAAGATGAAGATGGTTGAAAACAAAAATTATACTTCAAAGCGGCTGCCTGTTCAAAAAAATTAGCCGGCTGGCTGCCGTGGGCTTTCCCAAAATAGCACGCGCCTCGGGCCACGTGGAAGTGGTCACGTGTAAGCCCAACCTAGCTTCGGGAGCTGCCGCAGATTGGCGTGCGGCAGTGCGCCTGCGGAGCGGACGCGATAGCCCAGCAGTATTCTCTGTCTCCACAAGCGGTGCATACCCGGCGCAGCACACGTATAAGAGGCGAGTGAAAGCGCAGGAGGACATGATCGTTGACCCCGTCAAAGACTAAATGATGGTGAGCACCTTTCCCTCTGTACTGGTCTCTGTTGATTCTGAGTAGCCCATCTGTAGACAAACGCCTCGGCAGATAGCCCTCCTGCTTATGATTACGCCTCAGAGGCGCGAACTGATAGTACGTGTTCCTCAAGGTTTAATGCTGCGCCTCACTTAAGGAACTTGCATACTTTTTGTAGATGCTGCTTACCAGGATAAGAACAAATTTCAGGCCGCTGGAGGGAAACCTCCTTCGGACCCAGCTCAGTCACTGATGCCATACAGTATCGCAGGACCTTCATATACTACTCAACCCCTTCATAATCCCTCACCAACGGTGTACCAGTACATGAATCCGAGAACAGGACAGAACGTCGCATCTCTACTCCCACCGGACCATCCGGAGATGGTATGTCTACAAGCCGGCATGCATGTGCCAGAGACAAAGTATGGCCTACTAGGTGTGTAAAATCTTCCCTTCTACTTGAGCATTTGTCCTAACTCGTTCTACAGGTGTTCTAGCTGCTATCTTCTGGTTCCCGCTCGGCATTGGGCTCTGTCTCCTTGACCGACGTGTGCGATGCACCCGCTGCGGACTTATGATTGAGAGCGGTATGTGCGGCCCTTGATCGCATACAGGCTTCTGTCTCTATCTTTCGACTCCTTGCTGTACATTTCACAGCCTTTCATGATGGACGCTTTCTATTGCTCTGTAACCTACATTATGCTTGCTATTATCCAAGGTTGTATTTGGGTTGTATCTAGATATCTTTCATTTCATTATATATGTCTTCGCAAATCTTTTAAACATGGCACTACTAGTGGTTTATATGATTCTGAAGGAACTCGAAACACCTATTGCATCCATCGGTCTGTGTTATTCGCAGTAAATATTAGCACCGCATAGCCAAGCAGTGCATAACTAGCAGGCACAAGTAAAATCCGCAGTAGCTCTCCAGCCGTCAAAGACACGTAAGGCAACTTCAGGATTCAGTGCTGTAAAGATGAGGCATCGGCTGACTAGTTGAAATTGCGTGTTCAAGTTAGGCTTAGTCTCCCGTAGTACGACTATAAACGTGTGTCTTTTTTGTATGGAAAGAAGTAGTATCAGGCTTGAGTAGTCACTCACGTGCGATAATAAACTGTTTAAAGTGTAAGACAACTGAAGGGCCCAAGTTTTAAAAACCATCAAATACCAAATGATTATTTTCCATGGGTGCATCGCTACTCGGTGCAAGATTAAAGCGATCTCGATTCCCGAACTGGGACATGGTTGTTTGACCTACACATCGCTGACAAATAAGCTCAATCTTAACATATGCAAACAATATCACGTGCACGTGCTAGACACTCACTGGTGAACTGCTTGGCAACACTCCTTACACTTGCTACGCTATTCAGGTTATACGAGGCTCCGGACATCATGCAAAGTACTATACTGGCATAAATAACAGCAAGCTGATTACCTGAGACTTCAATTTGCTCATCCTTCAGCTTCATCATTTATTGAAATACTCCAGGCAACCTCAACATGTATGATTTCGGACTGGACTCGGAGGACTTGGAGGCTGCATCGCCAATAGGTCATGCAGATCTTCCGCATATTCGGCCGCGCTTCTTCGTTCCACCACTAGCAGACAAGCCCCAGAACCCGATAATGGATACTTTGAAACTCGCCTCCATCAACACATCTCTTCCTCAGAGACCTGTGTTTCCTCCAGAACTCGTCAATCTCGCTACCGATCTCAAGGAGGCTCAAGATAAAGTGCATATATCCAGGGAAATGTTATGGAAGGATGCGGTGACGCGTAATTTAGGGTCCAAGGTACGTTTGTCCGACTTCCACAACCCCCGTTACTGATTAAAATTAACAGAATCAAACACTTTCATGGGACAGACTCCGACCATCTCATTCGTCCAGGGCAATATCGACGCCATTTCTATCTGAACAGGACAGTCTAGTGTTTGCCTCTGCTCGTTATAAGTGCTTGTTATGACATGTTATGCCCTTTCATCCATGCCCTTACAGTCATGCCATCTTCCATTAGTGTCCTTCCACGCCTTCACGATGCAGCCACCGATATCGCCTACGTATCGCAAGAACAGCTCTTACCGTCTCTCAAGATGATGGTTCTGGGGACCTCTTCAACGTTACATATGTGGGATGTGTCATCAGAAAGATTCGTGCAAGTGGGAGCTGGGAATGGCAAACAAAGGTTCCTGCTGGTAGATGGGAAGGATGAAGTCATAAGTAGTAGGTGAGCTTTGCTTCCAGCTCTCCTTAAACCGTTGCTAAATAATCCCAGTGTGATATCACGCTTCGTTACCATAGGCACTCTTTTACGACGTTTAGAGACGTTCATCTCAACCCTGCGCAGAAAGTGAGCGCTTTTATAATCTATACTTGCATACATGTCATCCGCTTGCAGGTCCGCTCTGGAAGGACCTACCATACACGCTTTCGCTCATTCGCTCTCCACGATCCTTGGATACATGCGTGAGAAACTTTCCTGGACCGCCACCTCAAGTAACTCGTTGAAGAACGGAGGAATTACTGCCGTATGGATGGAGTATGGTATCTATGAGGACATACTGGTTGCTTTATCAGCTTTCTACGGACGGGTGGGTGATTCGAGGCATCTCGAGTTTATGAACCGAGTTACTTACCGGTCCCACAGGATGAGAATCTCACCCCAGAAAACTATCTGCCGTTTGACCCCTCGCCAGTGTCATTACTGTCTGGGATATACGATCATCTCAGCCGGCATTTCGAATGGCAGTCGCCAAGGGTTATCCGTGCCATCTTTGCCTTTATCCTAACTGGTGCCTCCCGCGAGTATTTACAGGAGGTAGCTCATTCCGTAGGGTTTGGAGGGCAGCCCTCAAAGAAGCCTTCACATGCTACCGGCGAAAGGCATGACCCGTATTCCTTTGGGGATGAGGAGGAAGAGGAAGAGGAAGACATTTTCGACGCTCTTGAGAAAATCGAGGACACGTTTCCTACTTTGTTCCCAGAAGAGCTCTTGAATACCTTACCCGCCGCACAGAAATCCCTCGTCCTCCTCCGAGCTGCACAACCGGACCACCCTTTGCTGAACCTCCATGCCACTCAAGCGACGATCACTTGGCTGTGGCAGAGATCGGCGATCCAGGGGAGTTGGTGCATTGTAACTCCCGAGTCGGACGCTCCTGAAATAGGAGCTTCGACGGAAGATGTGCCACCTTTGGCCTCGCCGATGATGACATACAAGCCCGAGCTGATTGAGTTTGCGATATTCGACCTGGAACCTGGAGTAACAGCGGGGAACTCGACATTGAAGGTTAAAGACATGTCAGTAAGCACCCTTCAAACCTTTATCGACGGATTTCCCGACACACTTCCATCTATAACCCCGACGCTCTCCCATCTGACCTCTCTCGTGTTCGCGGGTCTTGTCCGACACGCATCAACGCTATCCTCTGCCCTCCTGTCTCTATTCCTCTCCTCTCCTGGGAATCTGAACTTTCGATCTCACATTGTCCTTCTTCGTTCCTATCTCCTCCTCACTGCCGAGTCGTTCAAGTCACGACTCTCTACTGCGCTCTTCTCAGATGCGGGCGGCTGTGAGATTGAAAATAAGGCGCACAGCATGACCATCCGATCTCTTCGGCGGAAATCCAGCAATAAACTGGAAGGGAATAGTCAGCCCTGGGCTGTAGGCCTCGCGCCCAGTCTCCTCGAGCGGGAGACCTGGCCGCCTGTTGGCGCTGATCTCAGCTTCGTTCTTCGAACCGTTATTGTTGACTCGTTTGAGAAGACTAAAGACTGGGATGATGGTGGCTCAGAGGAGGAACAGGTTGCAAAGGAGGCTGGCTGGAGATTAGGTTTCGCTATTCGTGATCTTCCCATCGGGCCGGGACGTGATAAATGGCTCAATCCGCTCTGTAAGCATTTACCCTTTCTCCTTTACTTGGACTCATCATTTTACTTCATCATCCAGATATTGAGTGAGTGTGCTGATGTATGGCTACTATGCAATGCGCTGATCAACCGTTCTATTAGAGCTCTGGATTTCCTCTACATGGATTACAAGCCGCCACACCCACTCGAGATCTTGATCACTCCGGAGGTAATGTCGAAGTATCAGAGGATATTCACATTCAACTTGCGCCTTATGAGAGGTAAATAGAATTTCACAAAGCATCAATTCTTGCTGATGACAGTTTTCGGCATGACCTAGTCGAGAGTGCTATCAAATCGCTCTACCGAATGACACGGCGAACTGCAAAGCCGCTATTCCCAACTCTAGCGGCTCCAAGGAAGCTTTTACTTCATTTCAGGTTTCTGGCACAAGGATTCGTGTCATGCCTCTCCCAATATGTTTTTGATACTGCCATCGGTGGCAACTTCGATCTATTTGTGGCTCGTCTGTCCCGCGAGGGTGTGCTCCCTGGAGATGGATCTACTTCCAGCTTCGGTGACGTGTTCGAATTGGCGAGCGCCCACTCAATGTTACTGGACGATATTCTTAGTGCCTGTCTTCTGCGGTCTGGGCAAAAGGGAGTCGGTGAATTGTTACGCCAAGCGCTTGAGCTCATCCTGGAGTTTTGTGTCGTGGCAGGAGAACTTCACAGACATCGTCTTGAGGAGTATCAAGCTGGTCATCGAATCGAGAATATTTTGCAGAAATTCCGAGTAAAAATCACCACTTTGGTACGGCTACATTATCTAGCGACGATTCAAACTTTAATCCTTATTTCTAGATTAAAGTATTGAAGGGTCTAGTTGACAAAAACTCTTCGTCGTCCAGATGGATTACAGATCAGACGTCGGATGGACAGCGTGAGCCACCAGGTGGTGCAGAGGCCCTCTATCATCTGCTTGTGCGACTAGATCTCACGGACTACTGGTCTAAACCGAACTAAACATCTGGGATTTCACTATCACTGCCCTGTTTCTGCCGGATCTCTCAATCACAACTAAGCCGCATGTTCTCCACTTCGCAATCATACAACTACTAGTGGAACAGAAATTACCGAGACTCAGAGTCCATTCGGCAACTCAATGTCGTCGAGAAATCCTCATTGTTGGTGTGGGTTCAGAACCATGTGGGTATGAAGGTGTGATTAGTTGTTTAACAAGGAGATTCTTTAAAATCAGCTACATGCCTTGTACTTAAAGTGAAGCCTGTGGGTGAGTGCCTAGGTCGGGGAGAGTGCGTACGGCTTCAATCATTACCTAGGGTTCGTTTCTACCTCTCACACCGCGATCTTCACTCAGGTTCCGAAACCAGAGACCTCGAAAGGCATGCAGAGTTCTTCAACGTTAGAAGTTCGGCCGAGGTTTAAATAGCTCAGGGAATACATCATCTATCATAGCGAGGCCGTTATGTTCCAGCAAATGCTATTGTGGAGGTTGCGCTGATCATCCATATGGACAGTCCGAAAACGGAAAGAGGCGCAAATTGTGCTGCCTATACCGACTCGGGACCGAAACCGACGGCACAATAATATTCAAGGCCAGCGAAGACGGCCCGACGCCAACTACTCTATAGGATATAGCAGCATACTCCATGCTGATTATGTTGAGTTGCGAGTTCTCGCTAAGCAAAATCCACCATGCAATGCGCAGTCAATAATTGCGATTGATATAACTAATAATTTCCGAGACGGGGTAGCTTCAGCTTCTGTGCAACACGACAAACCTCTCACTAGTCATTTTGTTTCGTACTCCCTCCGACACGGATGAAGCAGTATAGCGATTATGTTTCTTTCATGCTTGAGCTTCTACGTTCCCTGGGCTACCCCGTGCCTCTTTCCCCTTATGCTTCTCGGTATTTAATTAATTTCATCCTCCCGCGATGGTGCTTCCACATGCACTCTTATATATTTTGGTATTGATTTCTATAGAACGTCCTTTTGCAGTAAGTGCTCTTCATTTCTATTCTGGTGATGTCAATGTTCCTTCGTACATAGGTTCCAATAAGGACTTTCTGTCCACACAGTCTCATCGCAGTTATTCATCAAACGCACATAGTCTCTTGACTGCATCGAGATCGCTCGTTGAAAGAATCTGCTATGTGCGAGGTCCATGAAGATCTTCGTTTGATCATCTTCGATTGAGTCTGCGGACCACAACAGCAGGCCATGTAAGCGCATGCAAGCCTATGCACGTATGCACCAAGTCAACGGAATGAGATGAATGCAGATTTCATAGGTAAGGCCTCGTCAGTCACAATACCCTACAATACTTTCCCCTCCGTCACTCCCGTGGGTCTCGTGACAAGATTTTGATTTAGGCTTGCCTCGCGGCTCCACTCCGGAAGAACATGAAGCTGCAGTCCCAGTCTTCCCGACCGCTCATCCCCAAGAACGCCCAGGGTGAGATTGATACGACTCGGAGCCCACTATTTTTAACTTCCCTCGGAGAGCCGTGGGAGCTATGTACCACGGTCAGGTGCGCCCCTTCTGTTCTTGAATCCCTTTTGCTCTTTATTTCCTATGTTCCTTGTACTCAGAATTGTCCGGCTCGGCTCTAAAAAGGAGTTTATTCTCAGAAAGGTGTTTGGCTGATTTTGACTCACGCAGTTCGTGATTTCGACACTGCAACTCCGCAACACGGAAGAGCGTGAAGAAAGATATCCTTGTTACTGTACTCCGAGTCGGAATTCACCAAGCGCGCCACCATCATATACAAACCCGCTGAAGTGGCGCGGTTACAGTTCCCCACAGGTCGACTTGGGTTGACTCTGCGATGGCATCTTCGCGGTGCGACGTCCTCGGAAACTTCTTCCATCCCTGTCCCGCTAGACGGCGAGGCTTTTGCACAACAAATAAGATGGTCTTCCCAGTTTGGTAACGAATGCACAATTATATGCCACGTATACCCTCCTGCCAATCTGGATCCAGATATAGTTTTAAATCTTCGTTCGTTCTATTGAGAGTCCTCCGACCTTCGGTCACATGCTAACATGCTGCACCCCGATCTCTGTCTGGCACCTGCCCACGACACCATCACGATTCAAACCCGATCGCGTTCGGTGAGTCTAATCCATCTTTTACCAATAATTAATCGAGGGTAAGTACCGGCGTCTATATAGTCTCGATATCATACTTAACTTCTTGGCTGAAAGCTTCGGACCCCCAGTCTAGCATGCCTGCTACATCGATTTTCTTTGCCTTCGTGCTTGCTATACTTGCGTTTCTTGCCTCTAGATACTATCGGAGAGTTCCTCATCCTCCCGGACCGCCTGGCTTGCCCGTCCTCGGTGTAGCCAGAGAGCATCCAAAGACACAATTCTGGAAGACTTACGCTGAATGGGGTAGGCTCTACGGTACGTGTTGCTGTTATCTCTGGATGCAAAAATTGTACTGAATTCGATTTATATTCAAGGCGATGGGGGTCTCATTTCATTCCATGTCCTGGGACGACGCATAGTTGTGATAAATTCAACAGCTGTCGCTGAGGACCTTCTCGCCCGAAGGTCCCTCATTTACTCGGATAGGCCTTTCGTACCGATGGGCAGCGAACTCATGAAACGTCATAAGAACATCTT
>JASFDH010001434.1:0-14915 GCA_036937195.1 Nidularia pulvinata
GTGCCCGGACGGCCAGACTGGCACCAGCCTCTCCAGCACTCCCGGCACACCCCCTCAAGAGGGCAGCCCCCGGGAGAACGCCACCGCCCGCCCCGCGACGACGACCACGCCTCCTACCACACCTTCGGCACGTCCTCCGCCTCCGCCTCCATGACCTCCCTCAACAGCACCGCCAACTCCCGCTCTCCGTCTCGTGCCAGCGGCCATATGGCCTCGTCCATCGACCTCACCTCCGAGGACGGCGGTGATGAGCACCGCCACCCCATACACCCCCGCGTCCCCGCCGACCTCGACACCCCCGCCTACCTCTCTGAGGAGGACTTTGACGACGAATCCGAGTTTGGCGACGAGAGCCACATCGAGATCTCATCCCAGGCTAACGAGGGCAGCGACAAGGGCACCATCATCGACCGCGCGAGCATCAACAGCGGCAGCATGCGCCGCATCCCCATCCTCGCCGATCGCAGAGGCAGCGTGCCCATGGCCATCCCAGGCACGCCGCCCCATGCCCGCGGGGGTGACGACGGCCTCGCCTCCCGCGCAAGGGAAGACAGCCTCGCCACCCTCCGCCGGCCGAGCAAGAGCCTCGACGATCTGCGCGACTTTGTGCCCGGCACTAGCATCTCCTCTGCTGCGCAGCGCGACCGCCCGTTGCCCCCCGCGCCCACGTCCGTTCCCGAGTCCGAGGGCGACTGGCGCGACCTGCGCAAGCGCTCCCTCCAGCGGGACGACCCCCACCTCCGCGCGGTTGCCACACGGGCCCCGCCGCCCTCCTCTGCGCCCCTCGCAACTGACGGGTTCGACCCGCTCTTCGCGACCTACGCGCTGGACGGGATCGACGCGTCCTTCTACGACTACGCGAAGAAAGGGATCAACGCGTTCGAGCTCGACCCGAGCGAGTTCGCCGACGTTGTCGGCGAGATCTCGCCGAACGCACGGCGGCCCTCGCGCGGGTTTACCTCGTACTTCCTCCCTGGTAACAGCAACAACAACGGCCGCCGGAGGTCGAGCGTGAGCTCGAACAACACGGACCCGTTCATCCGTCGCGCAAACCAGTGGGCCGGGGAGGGCGAGGAGCGCGATCGCGCGTACTGGTCGTTCCGGCGAGAAAGGGCGGACCGCCTACGCACAGACGGTGGGGAGACCAGAAGCATGGGCAGTCTGTTAAGGGAAAGGGCCAGCATTTCAAGCTATGCGCGGCCGAGGATCGGATTTGGGGAGGGGAGCAGCGCGGGTGCGGAGGAGGGGAGGGGGAGGGAGGTCGTCCCGTGGCGCGGAATGGCGCTCGATGCGGAGGAGTGGTGGGGAAATGAGTTTGCGGGCCGGTTTAAGGTGACACGGAAGAACGCCGCCGGTGAGTGATTTGCTTAGTGTTAATTATATGGTGCTGACGAAATATGTAGGCAGCGAGCCGGGCAAGCCAGTGCAGCAACGCGTGAGTGTGCGGCACCACCGCGGGCAGTACACCCATCTTCCCGGGGACACACACCGGCCTGACCTCGCTGACGGGCCCCTCGTCACGATCCACAAGCACTCCAAGGCGTACGCGTTCTCCATGAGCCGCCACTACCGCGTGCCCGCGTCGGGGAACGCAGATGGCCGCCCTGCGAACAAGAAGATGATCCTTCTCGCGCCGCGCACCGTGCAGGAGCGCTATACCAGCACGACGTCGACGAGCAAGCTCGAGTCGCATGGGCTGTTGAGCGATAGCGGAAGGGTGAGTGCCCGCGATGCGGAGCGCATGAGGAGGGAGAAACAGGAGGAGAGGAGGGTGCGCGAGAAGGAGAGGGAGAGGGAGAGGGCGAAGGAGAAAGAAAAGGAGAGGAAGCGGAAGGGTAAGGAGAAGGAGAAGGAACGCGCGCAGAGCGTGTCGCAGCGGACGTCGAACCCCGCTGCGGCGGTTGGACGTGTTGCGGATTGGCCCCCAGCGCAGAAGAGGAATAATAATAATAGTGCGGCAGAGGAGGAGACCCCGGGCGCGTCGTCGTCGAGCAGGGAAGGGAGCACAGGGAGCATCGCGGTAGGGCAGATCGCGAGCGCCGCGAGCTCGACCCTCGTCGGGTGCTCCCCACCCGATCCTGCGCCCATCTCTGGTTCTGCTCCCGCTTCTCGGCCCAGCAGCTCCAGCGGCGCCCATGCGCATGCTCACGGCCAAAACACTGACGCTCCTGCTGCCCCGCCGCGCGTGTCGTACTTCCTCCCGCGGCGGGACGCTCCACCGCCCACCTCCGCGCCCGCCGGCACCGTCGCCCGCGTGTCGCGCTTCTACGCGCGCCCCCCTCTCGCTGGTCCCAATTCAACGTACCGCGCGGAGGAGGAGGAGGACGACGACCTGTACGACGATCAGGACGATGGCGAGCTGGGCGAGGAGCAGCGCGAGAAGCGGCGAAATATTATTTTGGAGAGAAAGAGGGCGCTGACGCGCGCGCCACCGCCTGGGGAGGTGTACAGCACGATTCCAGCAGAGAGGCTGGAGTCAGCGATGTCCGCGCAGCCGGAGAGGGGCGGGTTCTTCAAGGGTAAGGGCAAGGCGAAGCAGCACGACCAGCTCATGCCGTATGAGCCGGTCGTGCCGTATGAGCCGCCCTGGCTCGTGCCCGCCCCGCGCCAGGTGTCGGAGCAGCGCAATGATATCGTCGTTGATCTGAATGCATCCTTCCAGGATGTCGGGCTGCTGCCTGTGCCGTCGTCTGATTCGAACAAGAATGGCCAGGCGGGTTCAAATAGGCACAAGCATGGGCACCGCCACAAGATGACCAGCAGCAAGGTGCTAATGGACTCAGACGACGCGATTTACATGCTCCTCCCGCTCTGGGCCAGCGAGACCGACCCCGTCTCCAGCCGCAAGTTCCCCTTCCGCCCGCCGACCATCCCGATGGAGGAGCGGCAGTATCTCCTCGTGCACTACGTGCGCGAGCTCACCAAGGAGGAGCTCGACGCGAAGAAGGCGCACAGCGGCAAGTCCGAGAGCAAGAAGCGCTCGCGGGACTCGCCCACTTCGTCCCGCGACTCCGTCACCCGTGCGCAGGAGCTGCACCAGCTCTCCTCCTCGTTCCACATCAGCGCGCGCGTCGTCGCGTACCACGAGCTGCAGGGCACGAACGTGCGCATCCCGGACGAGGGGCTCGCGGTCCTCGGCGCGCTCGAGGCCGCGCATGCGTCGATCCCCGCGCCCTTGAGCGCGCTGGGCCTCGGGTCCGTCGTCATCGGGCACTGTCCCTCGCGCGAGTCGGGCGTGCACCTCGACAAGCATGGCCTGCTCGAGCTCAAGCTGTGCAAGGAGCTCCCGCCGTTACCCGTGTCCCCTCCGCCGATGATCAGCCCGGAGTATATGCTCCCGTATGAGTCCGAGCACATGGTCAAGCCGGAGCCTGAGATCGTGCCGACACCCATTGGCCGTGCGGTGCTGGAGATGGTGTGGTTAGGCGTGTTGGCGTTGACCAGCTTCGGGCCGTCGTCGTCGTAGTTTTCGTGTCTCCCCTATACCTGATCTCGCTTTGTCTGCTCTATTTTTTTTATTACATGTGTTTATTGCATTTCTCGTATCATATCCTGTCATATATACATCACCCATCTTTCCTCTTCCTTTTCGCGTGTTCCGTTCCGCTCTTGATACTACCTCCACCTTTGCAATATCCTTTTTCGTTTTCCAATACTGCCGTCGATTGTATCATGACCATCCTGTCGCTCTGTTCCTGCTTTTTCCTGCGTTCTTGTTACATGTTACATTATTCCACCTACTTACTGTAAATCACATAAAGAATTGAATTATGATGAGGACATTGTAAAATAATTTGGCCACTGCTTCCGTTACGTTGTGAACTTTACCGAGAGGGCATTTCGGTATAGATATTCACAAAAAATACTACAGCAAGTCATCCTCCTGATCTTCCAGCGACTCTTGTTCAGCCAACTTCGCAGCCTTCGCTCGTGCTCGCTTCGTCGATTTGCGTCCCTTCGTCTCCTTAGTTGGATTAGGGTCAGGAAGGCGCAGAGAAGCTAAAAAGGTCGATCAGAGGCTGCATCGATGGGGTATTCTATCGCTTACCATGGTTGACAGGATGCAAATCATACATCCGATATAGATGCAGCACTGCTTGTTCTTTGTCCTTTGCCTGGCATTCGAGGGGAATTATTATTCTACTCCTATCAGACATGAGACCACTCTTACCTCGATCATCAGATCTATCAGTAACCAGCATTAAAAAAAATACTTGAAGTAGTGTCAAAGAACATACCCATATCATCAGGCAAATCAGCCGGCAAATTTTCACAGCGATCTGCATGTGCCCGCTTTTCCATTATCGTATTCGCGCCTGGCCGCGGCTCGCTGAGGTGTTGCTTGGGTCGTATGCCGCGACGAGTCCATATTGCATTGGCCCGTTTGATAATAGTCGCAGGAGGGATCGAAGAAGGGTTTAAAATGTCGTGGTGGTAATCTGAATCGCAACTGAGTTGAGTGACGTTTCTAACATAAGTTGGCTACATACCGAAAACCAACGGTACGTCGAGTTCTTCGCATAACGGCAAGAGGTCCTCTGCATTGTAGCATAACTATAAATTAAAATTATTCAATCGTCCGTTTAGGCAAAAGACAACAATGCCTACCTCATCGTTTTCCAGCACAAGACGATTGCGAACGTTCTGAGGAAGTTTTTCTGTGATCGTTTTTTTGATTCGCTCCAAGGTCGCAGCTTTATCCCCATACACACCGCCACCCTGTTTCTACATCATGAGTGCCCAGTACGAACATTGCGGATAAAATTGTACTGACATGAACGATCATAACCCCGTCTACACCCATGCCAATCAGGTCCAGCATTTGGCACTGATACGTCAGGTCCCTTATGGAAGCCTCGATGACCTCTGATTTGGGGCTTCCAAGTTGAGTAAACTGGCCTGGGTGGGTGGTGAGCCGATGTCCATACTTGGCGGCTAAACTCCCGACTTCCGCGAGCAGTGGGGCGCAATAGTCAAGGGAGTAGCCATAAGTACCGTGGGACGCGTAGGGGAACATTTCCGATGACAGGCGCATGAAGCGGATGTTCTACATAATATTAGCACGTCAGAAAGGTTGAGAGTATGAAAATATTGCAGCAATGCACTGACGTTATCCTCGTTCCATTGTATGATTACCAGCAGATCCTGAACGTTCTTTCGTCCGAGATCTTTCAACCACTCCATGCCATTCTTACGGAGGCTTTCAAGTCTGAAAACCATGCCATAAGAAGAAAGAAAGGCCAGGTGGTATAAGTTTCTGTACCTGCAAGTCCGAGAGCAAAATACGGATTCGCTTGCCGGTTTCTTGTTGCGTAGAACGGTGTTCAGACAGGCATATCCTGAAGAAGCGTACCCTCTCGAATCAAAAGATTACAACGTGCACGAAATTTGCTCACCTAAACGTCCTTTGAAAGTCGTTTCTTTCTTCACCACATCCGGAAAAGCGACGGGCAAGGGAGACGCGACAGCAAGGGCATCATCGCCGTGGGATGTATTGGCCAGACGTCTCTTCTTTGTAGGCGACGTGCTGACAACTAGGCTTCCGTCCTTTTCACATTTGTTTTCTGGCTCTCCCCTATCAACGGCAATGGCAAGTGGTAGTGTTGGAGAATCGGAATCCTGCCTCAAAATCTCTCTCTTTCTTTTTGGAAGTGTTGTCTTTACCGAAAGTCCAGCAGTAGGAATTCCACTATTCACTGGGCCTGACTTCAGGCGTGTGCTTCGTCGTGGGAGAGGAGAGTCGCTACCAGTGCTTGAAGAACCAGTCGGGTTCATCGTTTGACAGATACGAGTTGAATAACAACGAGAGAAAGATAATAAGTGTCTGCAAGAACGGAGCATGTAATGTTATGCATTTTGACGCCTCAATCGAGTGAATTTCAGAGGAAGCTTCCGAGTTGACAACGTCAACGGTGGTCACTGAGTGGGGATCAAGTGGCGATGAGGTCGATCCGGGGCCAAGATCGCAATAGCGTCAGAAACAAACAAACCACAATACATTGGTTACCTTTGTACTGCCGCGGACGGTAAAACGCCGTCCTTCAGAGCTGAGGATCTGAATCAACCCGTGTATGAACCATTCTAATGCTACAGTGATTTTAAACAAGAATTTTTTATGCCAGAGGAAGAATATCTAGTATCATATCAGGTTCAGCTTCCCAGTCCATTTGCATATTATAATCGCCCTCTGACACTTCCTCCCAGGACGATGAAGACGCGTATGAACTTCTAGAACTGGCAATATCAGAATTAGTTGGGGTATCCGGGTGATATAGATTATTTTCATCCGAATTTTCGCTATCTTCGTCAGTCCAATCTGGATCCACAGTGTAGATGTTTCCATAGTCATGACGGAAGTGCATATCCAAAAAGTTGCATTCAAATCCATCCACTTTGCTAGTTACTATATTCGGTGGGATTGCAGCTGGCAGGTCCTGTAAACTCGAGAGAGTTGCCGCTAGCGTACGAACACCCTGGAGCTTCGGGAATGACTGAGTTGTCAGACTTTGACGTAACTTGACCCAACTGTCTGCACACGCGTTCCGTATGTGAGGGGCCCAAATGTCAATCCACCTCACATTCGAATGTGAGAGAGGCGTTGACGACTTGGGATGGAGCAGAAGGTGCTCTAATGCAGGGCATGCGTCAAGGAGAGCTTGGAGATCAACAGAATATGTTGCCATCGACCACCAGTACTCGGGATGGATATGAAGAAACTTGAGTCGACTTCCATGCCTTGAGCAAAATAAAGTGAAGTCGCCTATGAACAAAGCAGGCTCCCAGTTTATGGGATTACCACTGAGTTTAAATGTCAAACGCTGCAACGAGGGCATTGACCACTTCTTGGCAATGGTCCCTAGGTATCTCCTCGTATAGGGAGCAACAACACAGAACAGAGATTCCAGTCGCGGAAAGCAAAGACTGGGAGGATCAACGGTTTCGTTACTCCCAGGCATGTGAAGCGATAACGACACTAATGCTTCACATACATCGGAGAGAATATTGGTGGTCATCGGGAATCTAAGAGAGTCACTGAATGCGAGATGCGTGATGGTTTTGGTCATAGCAAGTGTAGCACTTGCTGGCAAGCGACATGGCGAAGTATATGCAAAATGCGATAGTCGAGGACAGCAGTCAAAGATCCGTCGTAAATGAGTCTCGAATAAGGCGCCATAGTTCTTCGGAATCATGCAGTATATGTCAATCTTCTTGACGAAGTCGCCGAGATTACAAGAAGGATTCTGAACAGTACGAAGGAAAGCAGTAACTTGGTTTGCTCGCCGAAAACAAACGTCCTCGTAGAGAAACTGCAGTCCAATCTTGTTCCAACTTGTGCAGACCTGAATCAGGGACTTCTTTTGCCGCAGAACCTTACACCAGGTGGAATCAGCCCCCGCAGATATGGGATCCAGGAGAAAGGATGGGGGCAAAACGCGCAAGAATATCATGTGCAAAATTTCAGGCGGAGGTTGCACAAATGGCTTACGCAGGGCAGTGACCTCTTCTGAAGTTCTCTCATGCCGAGCCACCGTATGCTGGGACCATGACGCGTCAACAGAAATTGAACAGAATAGACAACGGAAGCTGACATACTCGCAAACGCCCTACTTCCGCGACCAATTCTTCATTCTCGTTTTTCAGATGCCTTATTTTACGCTTGAAATGGCGAAGGTCGTCACGTAACGACGATACAACCACATCCTCTTCCTCCGACGAACTACCGTCCTAACAAACGGTATGTCACGCGATAAGTCATCTGAAGCCATTATAGAGCACAGAGAAAATACGCACTGCAGGATCCTGAATTATATCCTCTGAAGTACTAGAAGTAGGCAGCGTGGCATCGGGGTCATTCAGAACCTCCAGAAAGTTCATCGATATCAAGAGGAGAGGAACACTGTGCTGACTAAGCGTCTATATTGCCAATGTCAATATCGTAGGGTGTTGACTGACTCTGGTGAACGTGAGTATCCCTATATATGCCCACATATGAGCTCTGTGCTGCTGCATATTTTGGTCTTAATTCGGACATACATAGTAGATAATCAAATTAAGCTTGTATTTGCAAGGACTCCGATGTCACTCGCAAGAAGATCTCATTCATAGAGTATACCAATTGCAGCACGATTGCTAAGTAAACCACGCTACTGGCACCCCGGATCCGCGAGACAATTTTACGAATACACTTCTATCTAGATTCGCTGTACAGTCTGCAGTTTCAACCAGCAATAAAATAGAGTAAATAGTGATAACCTACTGTGATGAGGGAGTCCATCCAGTATCATATTAAAGCTCTGCTTCCGAATCCCATTCCATTACTACATCGAGGTAGCTGAGGAGCCTCTCTAATACCTCGCTCATGGATAACGATGAGGATTCATATGAACTTTCCGAGTTACTCGCTTTATCCGGCCGATACAGATCATTTTCGCCCGAGCCTCCGTCACCTCTATCATCAGTCCAGTCTGGATCCACAATGTAGATATGTCCAAAATCATGTCCAAAATTCATATCGAGAAACTCACATTCAAATTTATCGGCCTCCGAAGTTACTATGCCCGATAGGATTGCAGCTGGCAAGTTATATAAACCCAATAGACTTGCTCCTAGTGTACGAGTTTCGGGAACCATTGAGTTGCCAGAATTTGATGTAACTCAATCCAGCTTTGTTCACCAGAGTCCGGGAATTGAGGGGTCCAAACATTAATCCGTTTCACATTTAGATGTGATAGAGATAGAAATGGCCAGTGATGGAGCAAAATATGCTCTAAAGCCAAACACCCGTCGACGAGAGGTTGAATATCAGTATAGTACGTGGGGGATGCATTCTAAGAAACTTCAGTTGGCTCCCATACTGCGAACAAAACAGAGTAAAATCGCCTATGAATGGTGCAGATTTATGCTACCTGCTATCACGAAATGTCAAACGTTGAAAGGAAGGTATTATCCACTTCTAAGTGACAGTCTTTAGAAGTCTTGCCGCATCGCCCATAAAGACATATGATAGAGATTCCAATCGCGGAAAGGAAAGTATGGGAACACCGCTGGTATCTGAGGCATTGGGATGAAGCGATAACGATACTAACGCTTTGCTGACATCGAACAGAATAGCAATGATAATCGATAGCGGAAGACAGTCACTTAAGGCCAGATGGGTCATGGTTTTCGTTATAGGAAGTATAAGAAGTTCCGACAGTTGACATAGCGAAGTATATGCAAGGTGCGATAGTTGAAGGCAGCAGTCGGAGATCCGTTGCAAACGAGCGTTCAACAAGCCATAATAGACCTTGGGAATCATGCAGCATCATATCGCAATCTTCAACAAAACTGCAGAAGTTACGTGAGGGATTTTCAACGGTACAAAAGAAAGCAGCCAGTTGGTTGAACCGTCGAAAACAAATGTCTTCATAGAGAAGCTAGACTCCGATATTATTCCAGGCTTTGTACACTTGAATAAGAGACTTCTATGCCGCAGAATCTTGCACTAGATGGAGTGGGGTCCTGCAACTATGGAATCCAGGAGAAAGGAAGGGGGTAAAACTCGCAAGAATATCAAGTGCAGAATTTCAGGCGGAGGTTTCACGAGGCTTACGAGGAGCAACATCCTCTCCCGACGTTCTCCCATACCGATACACCATATACTGGGCTCACGACGCGTCAATAGAAAGTGAACAGAATATGAAACGGAATACAACATACCCGTAAACATCCTACTTCTACGACTAGTTCTTTATTGTCGTTTCTAAAGTGCCTGATTTCATGCCTGGCGCAGCGAAGATCCTCCCATGCTAACGATGACACCATGTGTATGCTTCATATTTTCGCTGAGTTGCCTTCCTAATAAACGGCTCAACAGTAGGTCATTTCAAACTCCGTTATAGCGCAGAAAAGATACGCACGGCAATAAATCCAATTGCGTTCTTTGAGGTGTTGGCAACCCAAGGATTATCGTAGGGGTCATTCAGAGAGGCCTCGAGGAAGTTCATTGGCAAGGTTGTTTCCGAGTCAAAACAAGAACATCTACGACGTCGTATAAAGAGGCACTTTGCTGACTAAGCGGCTACATGGCCCGAATTTAGCATTGCCTCTTCGTGATTCCATCCTCTCTTCTTGCAGCAACCATCTGTCACTGCGGTCATCTAGCAAAAAGACACAATGAGTTGGTCAGGGTATGTACATTATGGTTCTCTACGATTATCTGTATAATTCAGATTCTATGTCTAGCTTCAAAAAGTCTGTGAATAGGGCGGGGACTACTGTAAGCTCCATCGGCCCTAGATTACCGGTGCTGCACCCTCAACCACATACATGTTGCGCTGTAGCTCCTGCAAAAGACAGGACAAATTGAGAGGACCATCGATCGGGAGTTCACTGAGGAGGAGGCTAAATATCGCATGTGCGTGATTGCGTGCAGTGGTGTCCGGTGCAATGGAAAGTCCTGACATTGACGCGACGGATGATAGATATGAGAAGGAATGCCAGGCGCTCCAGAAAGACAGCAAGGCGTACTGGGATGCCATGAAAGGTACCTAATATTTTGTCTGTGCTTTAACGTAGCTGATCAGAGAACACCTATAGCAATGACGTCGGCTCAAAGTCGTATTGCGGACACATTGGAGATTTTCTACGGTGCTGCGGACCGTACCTCTGAAGGCGCGATGGCTGGACATGCCTACAAGCGTTCTGTAGATGACCTTGATTCTGGTTTCTCGCGGGAGCTAGTGCGTAATCTCAGCTTTCTTATTCTATCTGATATTTAATTCTCCTCGTTTTTCAGGACGGTCCATATCGGACTACAATTTCAGAACCTTTGGGCAAAATGTGTGCATACTTTCCGGTGGTAAATGAGCACATTGCAAAGCGTAATAAGAAGGTCGGGTTCTTTCTTATATAGTTACTACCGTTTCTCAACTACTCGACACCGCAGCTTCTCGATTATGATTCAGCACGGAGCAAGATGAACAAGCTCATCGAGAAGCCTAGTGAAGACCCCACCAAATTACCGCGGGTGAGCTCTGTGCGCATTTCTGGATCTACATGTGACTCATGTAGACGGGTTTCAGGCTCAACAAGAGCATGACGATGCCAAAGAAGTCTTTGACATGCTCAATCAACAGCTGATCGCAGAACTTCCCCAGATGCTAGATCTGCGAGTGCCATATTTTGATCCAAGTTTTGAAGCTATGATTCGTATGCAATCGAAGTTCGCAGAAGAAGGATATGAAAAGCTGAGTGGGGTGCAACGGTGCGTTCGCCAATCTAAATCTTTCCTGTTTAACTCATTCTAAACTTATGGAAAGTTATTTTGCTGATAACGTTCGAGACGATTATGCCGCTGGCCAGCTAGATTCTCAGGTAGATTGTCTGTGCTCAGTTTCGTTCAATATCTGATTTCATACACTTTCCAGGTTGAAACAGTTCTACAAGAGATGAGAGAGTTGTCCATCTGTGGTGGTACCTAAGCAAGTAAGGCGATTATAGAATAGGTGTTCGTATATCTGTAAGGGGACTTTAACATGGAGCCCGCCAGTATCAGCGATTTGGTGTGATGAGGAACGATTGTACAAAGGGGCTTGTATCATGTACTGAACGTGCTAGCTTACCACTCTCTAAAGGGCGCAACCTAAACCTCACAATTATGCATACGCATGCGTTTAGGCAACGCGAAAACAATGATAATATTGACGAATAAGCGACTATTTATATACATAAAATATACGACCCTTCTGTAATACGGTAAAACCTCAAGTTAAGAAACTATCTTACACCTGCACAGACAGCGTCAGACTCCAGATTACCAATACAAAATAAAAGAGTGAGGCGAGAAATGTGGACGCACATGCAATTGACCAATTCAACTGTTGTTGTCGATCCGATCCGCCAAAGAGACTTGAGACCCAAGATTTAAACGTTGTTCCAAGGACGGAGTATTCCCACCACGTCCACCACCGCGCGGTTTCCCACCACCGCGAATCCCACCACCACGAATCCCACCTCGTTGTCGTGATGCATTTTTTCCAAGATGACCAGGGGGCGGCGTCGAGTTTTTGCGATCCGAGAGACGATCTTTCAACTCGATATATGAATCATTCGTTCGGTTTACTTGAGCTTGAGGTGGTGGTGATCTGTATTGGTTTTGAGGTTGATGCTGAGGTGCGCGAGAGGTCGATGCAACATTGGGATCATACTCTGGGCGCCATTGCTGTTCCGCAGGAGACTGGGGGTAGTAGTTATTCGGCGGTGCACGGAAAGGCTCCCTCTGCGGGGCATATCTGTTGGCTGCCGTTCGATAGCCCTGACCTCTACCAATTTTATGAGCATCAATACCGCGCGAATGTCCAAGGCGCGACCTTAGGTCAGGCGAAGGCGGCCGGCTACGTTCCAGATACACTTCGGGAGTCCGTCTTTGTGCCTCATAATAGCGCCTATCCATCTCGTATTGTGTCCATAGGTTATCAACGCGATCAGCATCGTCGATTCGCTGTCGTCGCATTGGAGGAGGAGAAAGCTCGTTATCACGATAGCGTTTTCTACCTGCTAGAGGAGGCGTGTCTGCTCGTAATGGTCTAGCGTTCCACTCTGGCGAAGGATATTGATGTGGCTGGGGGTTGAGATTTCGTTCATGTTGCGGAGGATAATTGGCACTCTCCAGCCAACCGGCTTGTGGAGTTGCCAGACCTGGCGAGGGTGGCAAATAATGGCCGCCATTATGTGCACCTCCCCGGCCTCTAGATGGGTCTCCGCGATTTATGGGTGCACCTCCGTGATTGAAGTTATCCGTATCGTTCCCGCATCTTCGACGGCCTTCATTTTCATCGGCTCCTTCCAGCAACTGCGGTGGCTGTTCAGGTGTTTTCCACCCAGGAATGCTTTCCTCGACAGCAGCTTGCCAGCCTCCACCGCCAGTTGCGAGGTCTGGTCCCATTCTTGGTGAACTCGACTCATGAAACCTGGAATGATTGGCTACGATGGTCTCATTAGCGCGACTCTGCTGGGTATTCAGCGATGGCAGATTCGGGGGAGCAGAGGTTGATAGAGAAGGAACATTGCTATCTATATCCATGGGGACAATCGGGGATGTAGGAGCTGAGTCTGTAGTAGACATCTTGAAATCAGGAAACTTCTGCCGAGCTGAATCAGTTGAGGCAAGTTGTTGAGTCGGGAGAGTTGGTTTCAGAGGCAGGGAAAGCGGAGGAGCATCAATGGGTGATTCGACCTTCGGTAAATCTACTTCTGCTTTCCTTCCCTTTTCAATCAACTGCCTTGCTTTCTTGGCTTTAGGCGGAACCACCGCGTTCGCATCCTCAGATGCCTGAAAAGACGATAATGGTAGCGGCACGTTGTCAGGAGACGGCTCGTGCTTCACACGTCTGTAACCTTTGTCCTCTGACTCCTTATTACTCATGACAAAACGAAGGTTGGCCGCTTGCGCTTCCGGCGAGACCACTCCTAGTCGTGATGGGGGCACGACCGGAATATTGCCACCATCCGGGCCCCTGCGGTGAACAGATATGCGACGGTGCTCGTTCATAGGAGTCACCTGCATAGGCGCTGAAAGAGAGTCCTCCGGTAGGTGGACGGGCGGAGTACTGATGGGTTCAGGGGTCTCCATCGTCAGTTGTGGCGGCTTTATCGCGCCGGCTGTATGTCTGTCGCCTTCTGCGTAGATTGTACGGGGAGAAACTTTCCCTTGGCCTTGCCAGACATTGACCAATATTTCTGATGTTCCACCGTTGACCGCTCTGCCAGGAAGCGGTTTTCCCGGAGTGGGTGTCTGTACAGGGCTTTGATTGCCATGGCTGGAGGCGTCGGGTATCGGGATGGGAGGTAAAGATACGGCCGGATGAGCAGCAGATGCGGTGCGCTTAGGAAGCGGGACGAAGGATGGTGGAGATTTGGGAGAAACTGCCGCGTTAACAGGAGGCTTAGCTGGAAGGGTTTCTGGGGCATTGTTGTTTCCCACTCTAGGCTTCACGCCACCAGATACCGCCCTTGGTGTTGCCTTCTGCCTCTCGGGACTATTCGAGGTAAGCGTTTTTGTCGAAGTCACATTGCCGAATTGCGCGGGTGCGGCAACTTTCACAGATGCAAGGGATGCAACTACGGGCGCTTTAGCGACAATTTGCGTACCCGGAGGAGTCTTAGAATTGGAAGAAACTTGGCTATTGCCTCCTTTTGCAGCCTCCAAATCCTTCGCTCGGTTAGTCCTGATTTCTTCGGCTGCTTGGGTATTGGCCCACTGTTTCTCTTCCATGATCTGCTGGCGCCGCCTATCCTGCTCCTGGCGCAGCTCTGCCTCTCTAGCTTCAAAAGCTCGTTGTTTCTTTGCTGAAGCCTCCGCCTCGTGCGTAGCCTCTTCCTTCCTCGCCTTTTCAAGTTCGTCCGCTTTCTTCCTCTCAGCTTCCGCACGGAGCTTCTCGATGTCAAGCCTCCTCTGCTCTTGCAAATTGCGCTGCTTGAGCTCCTCCTCCTCCGCCCGTAATCTCTCAAAATGCAGTTTGAACAGCTGGGTTTTGGATGCAGTGAGCATCTCCTCCTGCCGACGGCTCGCTTCAGTAAGGGCTTCTTCTTGTTCTCGAAGTCTCTGAGTATTTTCACGAGCAACCCTTTCCTTCTCAGCAATTTCGCGCTGTTCGATCCAAGCTCTGGTAGCTGCATCTGCCTCAAGTTCTGAAATGGCCTGAGTTTCTCCTGCGATAATAGGTGAATGTCGCGAAGGCGCAGCAAACGCGGATCCCGAAGTCTGTACATTGGAGGTGGCCTCAGCAGATCGTCTCTGTCGCTCTTTCTCTTGTTGCTTTTTGTGTTCATGTTTGAGAGCATCCTCTGCTTCTCTTTTCTCCACCCAAACACCGAGAGTATGCAGATCCCCTCTGATTCCAGAAATAATCTGGCTCCATTCCAGTCCTCCCTGT